>JAODAL010043803.1:0-33511 GCA_025379985.1 Phyllomedusa bahiana
TAACTCCTTTAAAGAGAAACCTACCACCTCCACATAAACATATAAAAAATGATAGCAGATGAAATGATAAGACTTTTCTCTAATACATGTCACTAGCAAATCAGAACATTTCCTTCAATATTACAGGGAAACAGGTATTACTTTCACTTTGTCAGTCAGAGATCAATATCTAGTAGGATTTCTTCGGTGGGAGATACTAACAGTGCAGGAGGAACTGAGGTCATAGCTGCTTGTACAGAGTTAATCTGAGTCTCTCACTATACATCCACTGCACAGCACACTGAGGCCATAGTGTGACAGGTTTTACCTGTTGCTTCAACCTCCTACTCCATGGCCTGAATTCAGTCCAGTCCTTTTTTTTTAAACTGAATTACTGGAGAAATGCTTTGATTTTTCTAATGAAGCATATTGCTTCATGAGGCTTCCCTGGAGGTGATAGGTCCTCTTTAGTTCTATATTCTGGATCTTTTGAAGGAAACCAATTTAAAAATTCCCTCTACAACCCCCTTCATTCACATCTTCTCCCCATACTTGGTTGAACTTGATCTGCATATGTCTTTATTGTAAGCTCTTGCAAGCAGGGCCCTCTGCTTGCAAGAGCTTACAATAAAGACATATGCACATCAAGTTCAACCAAGTATGAGGAGAAGATGTGAATGAAGGGGGTTGTAGAGGGATCTGTTAGTAGCTTTTTACTATGTAATGTTTGTTTTTTTGTCTGCACTTATACCCTCTAAATTGCAAGGTGCTGGTGAATATGTTGATGTTATATAAATAAATATTATTATTATAAAAATTAGAGGTTGTTAGAGGTTGCATAAAAGAAACAAAGAAAATATTTGAATATGAATTCATTTAGAGGGTGCAAGTTTTCCTTTTTGTCATTTTTTATTGTCATTTCTTTATCATGCAATGTTTCTACACTTACACAGTGAGCCTAACGGCAGCTGATCATTGGAACCAAGGCTGTGACAATGGGTAGGCAGACAGGAGAAGACTGCTAAGGGCACCACCTTATGCCTGTCAGGAAGCAGGTGCAAGGAGTTATGGAGTGGGATCATGAGCTAAGCCTGCTCTGTACATGGTGGCTTGTAGAATCAAAGCGGTAGCAATGCAATAAGGTAAAACTGTGCTGCATTCGCCTCCTGCATATCAGGCACTTCCCATTCTCCTGAAGACTTCGTACTTCACATATAGTTAGCAGGGGCCAATATACTTAAAAAACTTTATTTATTAAACATGTCCCTTAAAAATGTAACTTTTAATGCATATAGTATGCTACGTGCGTTGTTAGCGGTCCATAATAGCTTACAGCCAGTCAGAGTCTAAGACTTAATCCATTTCAGTGGCCTCCACCTTCTTCGGACCCAAATCCTGGAGCAACAGACAGGCGGTCCGGAATAGGCGTGCAACATTTCAGGGAGCGTTCCTCCCCTTTCTCAAAAACGAGCCTTTACTACTGTCACTTCCTTTTATACTTAGTAGCACATTCTTAATATATATTGCTTAGCACAACTTGTTACAACATAACATAATTAAAACTATATACTTAGCAAACCAGATCTTACAAGAATACCCTGAGTTTTCATTCATTCCTACCAGAGCAAGTGTATTGCGCCTGTAGATCCAGGCAGCCTCCCTCTGCAATAACTGCTTCTCACTATTTTCACCTACTCTATATGTTACTCCTTCTAATACACACCAACGAAAGCTCTGAGAACGAGAACAGAGGAAATCAACGTCCAGGAGGAAAAGAGAGACAGAAGATTTGGCTCCGAGGAGTGACCTGGGGAGAGTACAGACCCCGTGCGCCAAGTCAGAGCCAGGAATTTAATTTGTCATTGAGTGGGAGGGGGCAACATTTGGTCTCTTTACCTAGGGCAGGGGTGTCAAACTGCCGGCCCTCCAGCTGTTGGAAAACTACAACTCCCATCATGCCCACTGTTATAGATTATACAAATTCATGATGGGAGTTGTAGTTTCCCAACAGCTGGAGGGCCGGCAGTTTGACACCTGTGACCTAGGGCATCAAAATGCCTTTTCTTGGCCCTAAAATAATCTTAAAGAATCAGCTGGGGACCACTGTGGACATACTGTAAATGTTCATTTTCTCCAGTGAAGGCGACATACATCATATTTTGGATCATGTGATATGTACTGACTTTCAGTGGATATCTAATGATCCTCCACATACAAATTGGTTCTCGATATGGCTATATTTTGTCTCCAGAATCCAGAACAACTCATTTTCTCAGGTTTATTCGATCTTCTACAACATGCAGGCAATGGAATTGGAAGACTAAAGAGACTATCACATGATGAGTAAAATTTATTAGCGGAAACCATGTGGATTCTGCCATTGAAAACCGTGTCATCCATGTGTTTTCAATAAGTATTTTTTACTTAAGTACAGGCTTATTGCATATGGTTTTGATGTCAATTTTCGGATTTGGTTATACATGCTGTTTCCAGTCCAATACACATGCAATACAATTACAAATTTTGGGCTAGTATTGCATGAGGATTTTAGCCATTGACACCAATATTAAATTTCATGCGTTTCCCACATGGAATATGACCAAAGAATGAGCATGTTCAAAGTTTTGTTTTTACCACACATTTGTACTGAAAGTACACTTTGTTTGATTTATAAGTTGTATTTTCTATCAAGGTCAATGGGATTCATTTTCTATCAGTTTTAAATGGAATCCAACTAGAAAGCCTCGTTGTGTGGACAGAGCCTAACCCTATAATTCCTGTAACTCTTCTTTTATTTGCTAACTTGTAATGTTACTTAGTGAGTCATTGTTTTGACTGCAATAAACATAATAACAAATCTAGCTGTAAATGTTGAGATTGATGCATTTCCATGTTTATTGCACATTTATAAATGAACCTCATGTTAGCACCTACACACGAGTTTTATGTCTTTACTATGTTTGCACAGTTAAATATTTCACACGTGTAAAGGAATATCTCAGAAAGGGGAGTATCTCTCCTTGGGGAGAGCACCATATAGGTGTGTGGGGATTTGAAGATTGCCTTTTTGCACCCCACTAAGCATCTGCATATCACAAGGCATTATGGGAAAAGAGCTAGAAGCTCAAGCACCCTCTATTGGATGTAACAAATCCCCAATTTGCTTCTGACTCACTGAGTCTTTGGAAAGCAAAAGGGATGTTAGCCAAGCCAGCAAAACTCATCTGCATACAGCTGTTTCGGGGTGTTGCTCCTTGTCAGTGCAGAGCAGAGTTTGCTGGCTGGCGCTTGAGCTTCTAGCTCTTTTCCCATATTGCCTTGTGATATGCAGATGCTTAGTAGGGTGCAAAATGGCAATTTTCAAATCCCCACACACCTATATGGTGCTTTCCCCAAGGACAGATACTCCCTTCTCTGAGCCACTCATTGCCTCCCACCCAACCAGCCAGCAAACTCCGCTCTGTACTCATAAGATGCAATAACCCTGAAACAGCTGTATGCAGATGAGTTTTGCTGGCTGGCTGGCTAACATCCCTTTTGCTTTCCAAAGACTCAGGGAGTCAGAAGCAAATTGAGGATTTTTAACATTCAATAGAGGGTGTTTGAGCTGCTAGCTCTTTCCCATAATGCCTTGTGGTATAAAAGAATGTGTAAGAGGTTTTACATAGCAGGAAGTTGTGTTGTATGGTATCTTCAAAGCTTATATCTTGTTTAATATATTTTAAATACACAACCAAGTAACAATATTCACTTCCTACTTTCAAAATTGTGCCGACTTGGCAGGTTTATAAGGTGTGTGATAGGCTGTCTGCACACATATCCCTTGTTGCTGTCATGGGCAAAAGGAGAGATTTATCAGAGTTAAAACAAAAGATATGATTATTAGCTTTTGGGTCGGGAGTGGTGGTATTTCTGAAACTGTGTAGTGTGTGAACTGTCCATGTGCTGCTGTGGTGAACGTGTTGTGTGAGTGGACACATGGCGCCATTGAGAAGTGACAAGGAAACTGCAGAGAACCATGTGTCATTGATGTGAGAGGAGAATCAGCTATGAAGGTATGTGACAGCGGACACACGCTACAGGGGAAGAGCGCACTATCAATATGAGCCAAGGGCGACCAGATGTGTGTCTAAACGAAGAGTCCAGCAAACTGTAATGCATATGAGACTCTCAAGAAGATGGCTGTCACTGTCCCTCTGCTAATTAAATAGCATCAACAGAAAAGGCTTCACTTTTCATGGCAGTGTCAGAAAAGGACCGCTGCTGATTAGCTAAGGGTTTTCTTTTCTGGTATGTCATATTTTCTGCTCCATTGCAGGTATGGATATAAGCATGTCAGGCAAGAAGCAGACAGAAAAAAACCTATACCCTGCAACCATTGCTGGAAGAACACAAGCTGGTGATGGAGAATTTTTTTTGTGGCATTCTCTGGGCCATTTAAACATGTGGAAGGCATTCTTAACTAATTTGAGTATGATTCTATCCTTGCAGATTACTTGCACCCATACAAGCTGATTGTCTTCCCTGATGTGGATGAGATCTTCCAGCAAGACAGTGTGACATGTTACATGGCTTGAAATGTCCGACATAGTATAGAAGCTCATGAACAAGACTTCCAATTAGTATCAAGCCTCCGAATATCCCAGACGTCAAACCAACGGAGCATCTGTGGGACCACCTCGATGGTGGTGTTGGCTCTACCTGAGTCTTGCCCATTTATTTACCTACCTAGGTCCCTGCCTACCTACTTATCTGGTGCCTTTCATACCTACCTGGTAATGTGATTCTGAAGGGCACAGGCCATAGCCGTAGCACAATCTCCATGGGGTTAGTCCTCTTTTCCTACTCCCCAACCCTCTAAGAGATTGTGCCTTGACATTGTTGCCTGTACCCACTTTCCCACGCCTGGGAAGATTGGAAGATTGTACAGAGGTAGGAATAGGTAAAGAGGTGCTGAAAAAGTGAGGATTCGAAGATATTTATGTGTAATTTCTGCAGGGACGAGTGGTGGCCAGGAGAAGTCAGCATGCCGTTCTCGACCAGATGGAGAAGAAAAGGGAAAAACGGAGAAGAGTACAACTCATCATGATGTCTCCTGTGATTCCCTGATGTCAGAGGTAAGTTTGCTTCTGTGTTGGATCAGTGCTGTAGTCATATATGTGGTCTCCAAATTTTGTTATTGTAGGTCATATTGGCGCTTGTATAGTGGCAGTGTAGACTTGTCCCTGATTGTAAAAGGGAGTGTGCATCTGTCCCTGACCCTGCAATTAGAGGGTTTCACTTTTTCTTTCTTTATTGTGTTTATAATGTTGTTTATTTTTAAAAGTGGTAAGGTACGTGTTACGGTCTGGAGGTGGATCCACTGGACCACCGCAGGCGATGGCGTAAGCCCACACCAGGGAGTGGAGTCTAAGTGGGTCCCGGTATTCACCAGAGCCCGCCGCAAAGCGGGATGGTCTTGCTGCGGCGGGAGTCCACCAGGTCACTACCACTGGCGGGGCTTGCCTGCAGTGGCGGCCAGGGGTGCAAGGTACAGGAACGGCAGGCAGGCTCGTGGTCGTGGACAGGCAGGAGGTCAGGACAGGCGGCTCTGGTTCGTAGACGGTAGACAAGCCGGAGGTCGGGGCAGGCGGCAAGGTTCGTAGACGGTAAACGTAAGCAAGGAGTCGGTACACGGGAAGGCAAGACAGGAACGCTCTGGAACACTTTCACCATGGAATATACACCAAGGATCCGGCAAGGGCCGGCAGGAAGAGGCCGGACTTAAATAGGAGCAGTGCCCGGCAATAACCAATTACCGGTGCACTGCCCCTTTAAATCTCAGAGAGCCGGGCCGGGCACGCCCTAGGGGCGGAGCTACACGCCGGGAGCTGAGAGCCGACAGAGCAGGAGCGTGGCTGGGTAAGTGGACGCTGGCAGGGGCTGCGACACGGGCGGACCCCGAACCCGACGTGCGGGACGGGGCTCCGCTGGGAGCGGGGGCACGGACGCGCCTGCGGCCCGGGACAGTGGTCGCAGGGGCGTCCGTTACACTACGTGACCAAGGAAAAACTTGGAGGCAGATATTGAATGTGGACTGATGGAAAGTGGAGGTGGATATGGATGTCGAACATGGATGGAGCCACTTTGCCATGTATCTGTCTATAATATGTTAAAATGTGTCACATGTGTGAGACAAACAGACATGTGAGACTGATTTGTGAGACAGATATGTGACTGCACACTGTATAATGTTGTAAAATGCACACATTTATGTCTGAGAGGCCTACAAATTCACATAATATTTTCATGTACAGTAACTGAGGGCCCCTGACCCTACAGTCCGATATTGCTGGAACCAGTGGTGGCTGGTGAGATTAGGGGCCGTTTACACGGCAGTGGACAAATACCGGCCGGTTTGCCGGCCGGTTTTTGTCCGGTTTTGCGGCCGTCCCCACGCCCGCGGGAGGAGGCGGCTTTTCTCCGCGATGAGCGGAGAACAGCCCTCTCCTCTCCCATTGAGATGCACATGTTCCGTCCGGAAAACGGACGGAAGTTTGTGCATGTTCAATGTTTTGTCGCCGGTCCGCCGGCGACAAAACCGCCGGGCGGAATACCCGTGCAGTGGGGACTGCTGCACGGGTTTTCCATAGAGCACAATTGTGCTAATTTTCGGCCGGTTTTTCAGGCGGTCTGAAAAACCGCAAACCGGCTGAAAAACAGGCCGAAAACCCGTGCAGTGGGGACATGCCCTTAGTGTGTTGGTGGTGCTTTGTGATACCCCCAAACCATGGATAGAGGGGGATTCTCTGCATGTTTAGCAAGTGGCTAAATGGCCTAGGATTTATGTTGTATTTTTGTTTCTGTGTGCTGTACAATTGAACTGTACTAGAGAATAAAGCTGGCTGAGACCAGTTTTAAACTATACCTAGTGGTCTGAGTATCATGTAACCGTTCTACCAAAGGACGGCGATCAGTGAACTAGAGTGACCCCCAGGACTGTCCAAAATGGCAGCTGGATGAGAATGAGTCTCACACCACACTACAGATTTGGAAAAATGTCCTGTAAGTGCTGATTTCAGAGAGGATTTGAAGCTGCGTTTCAAAAGTAACTTTTCAGCCTCCTATGTACTATGATGTGAGAATTAAGCATGGAATCAGTCTCTTTTTTTAGCACTGAAAATTTTCAGCACTGAAGAGAAATCAGCACTATGTGACCAATAATGCTGATTCTCCATAGGAAGCAATGTAAGGTGGATGACAGTCAGATTGGATGCTGATTCCGAGCCACATTCACTGCTGAATCCGCCCCAGAATCAGCGTCAACATCTGTTGTGTGAACATACCATTGGAGATGCCAGTGGCTAAATGGTCCAAACAATAATACAATGTTTAGCAACAGCACAAAAGCAAAACACAACTAAGTTTCCTTGTTTCCTTGACTATATGTTCACAGAGGGCATCCTTATCAACTCATGTACTTTGTCTAGGACAGCAATATAATTTCTTTATGTTGTACGCTAGTGACATATTACTTAAATTACCACAAATGCTACAATGTCAGATGAGGGCATTGCCACTTTTGTGGCTTGGAACATTTGACAAAACCAAGAAATATTTTAAATTCTCCATTGTAAATGATATAAGGGATCATGTTGTTGTCTACAGTTTGTATTACTTAAAGGGATGAGCTTTTGCAATCCAATCAGAACAATAAGGGGGACATGTATAAAGATCGGTGCATCGAAGCGCCAGTTTTCCTGTTTTTTTTCAGTGAAAACTGCTCCTGATGTATGTCGGCGGCGAAGTGCGCTCATACATGCGGGGCAAACTCCGACGCCTCCGACAGACAGACCACATTAAAATTGGTCTGCCTGTCGGAGCTGTAATGCCCCTCACTTTGCCGACCCGCATGCATATATGCGTTGGAGATTTCGAATGTGGTGCAGAACGCCCCAGAACGCCCCTTCATGTTAGGCGCATACGAAAGTGGCGAAACTTGCACCTAACAGCGCATTCCTGCATCCAACAGCAGAGCCGGCACAGTGAGGCACGGTATACGCCTGAAAACAGGTGAAAAGCCCGATCATACATGTCGCCCTAAAGGTGAGATATCCGAAAATTGACGGTACCATGTCAACTTTTAGGCGCATTAAAGTGTGCTAGAAAGTCCGACCCTATCAAAAATCTGGCGTCAGGTATACCTTGCATAGTAAACATAATACGCCTAAAAATGATGTGCTGTGCATCCCATAATGAAATGCGCCCATTGAGGCGCATAGCACATCATTAAAGTATGCGTTAGGCGCATTACAAGTATGTGTTAGGCGCATTTCATGTACTTGTAATGATAAGCTATGCACCTCCGTGCGCGATGTGCCTCGATAGCGGCATTACATACTCTACCAATGAAATGTTTTGTGCTGCGATTAGCCCAAATTGCGGCACGTAGCATATCATTAGAAGCGTACGTAATGCCCCTATCGAAGCACATCGCGCACGATGCACATAGCCCTATTATACAAGTAAGTGTTAGAACATTTCACATTTTACAGTATGTGGTTAGTGCATTACAAGTATGTGTTAGGCGCATTAATAATGTAAAGGTGGTAGATCCTCTGACCACCGCAAGCGGTGATAGTAAGCCTCGCCAGTGAGCGGAGTCTAAGTAGCCCTTAAATTCACAGAGCCCACGCAAACGGGATGACTTGCTGCGGCGTGAGGCTACCTGGTCGCTACCCCTGACGTGACTTGCTTGCGGTGGCGGCCGAGGTATAGCGTGGTGCAGAATCGTGATACAAGAATCATAGTCGTGGGCAGGCAGTAAGGTCAGGGCAGGCGGCAATAGTTCGTGGTCGTGGACAGGCAGGAAGGTCAGGACAGGCGGCAGAGGTTCGGAGTAGCAAAGGGTCTGGTACACGGTAAGGCGAGAATATACTTAAGGAACGCTTTTTCTAAGGCTCGAGGCAACATAGATCCAGCAAGGAATGATTGCCAAGCGAAACCTTAAATAGGGGAAGTGCTCGGCAATTATCCAATTACCGGGACGCTGGCCCTTTAAATTTACGAGAACGCGCGCGCAGAGAAGCGGGGGCACCCGCTACAATATACTTGTACTGATAAGCTATGCGCCTCCGTGCGTGATGTTCTTTGATAGGGGACTCTGCCAATGAAATGTTTTGTGCTGCGATTAGCGGAAATCGCGGTAGATAGTGGATCATTAGAAGCGTATGTAATGCCCCTATCGAGGCACAACGCGCAGGGAGGCACATAGCTTATCATTGCATGTACATGAAATGCGCCTAACACATACTTGTAAAATGTGAAATGCGCCTAACACATATACACTTGTGATGATGTGCTATGCACCTCAATAGGCGCATCTCCTTATGGAGGCGCTCAGCTCATCATTTTTAGGCGCACTACAATGTGTCGGTCCCGGCATATAATGTGCCTAGTTTTGGTGTACGACAGTTCATTTAAATCCAAAATATGGCGGTTTTAGTGCAATAAAGATGAAAAACTTGCGTTGGCGTGTTGGGAAATGTCGCCCTAAATGTTTTTTCAAAAATATAATCAAAATCTTTCTAAGCTTTTTGTTGTGTCTTCACTTTGAATTTGTTTAATTTGTGAAAGTTTTTGCATTTTTTCTGTTATTTTTTATTAAATATAAAAGACCTTTTTAGTTTTTGCAGTGGATACTCGTTACTCTGGTGTCAGCAGTGAAGCTTCTAAGCCTCGGTCAAATTTTGATGGTCTAAACCAAGTTGTATAGTTTAAGGGATTCCTCATAGTTACCCCTTAACACCTATACAGTACATAGATCTTAAATATGTTGCAGGAAACACCAGGGGCCAAATGTATGAAAACTGTCTAGGTATAAAACTCAAATTGTTGCCCATAGAAACCAGTCAGAGAGCCCCTCTCATTTTTCCAGAACACTATATGAAATGAATGGGAGCTCAGATTGGTTGCTATGGGCAACAAAGTGAGTTTTATACTTAGGGGGACATGTTTGAATATCGGCGCATCGAAGCGCCTGTTTTCACGTTTTTTTCCATGAAAACTGCGCCTGATTTATGTCGGCGCCGAAGTGCGCTCATACATGCGGGGCAAACTTCAACGCTTCCGACAGACAGACCACATTGAAATTGTTCTGCCTGTCGGAGCTTTAATGTGCATTACTTTGCTGACCCACATTCATACATGCGTCGGTGTTTTCGAATGTGCTGCTTCCAGCCCCAGAACGCCCACAGCACGCCCCTTTATGTTAGATGCATTAGAAATTGGCAAAGCTTTCGCCTAATGCGCCTAACACATAGGGGAGGTGCGTCCGACAGCGGAGCCGGCACCGAGAGGCGCATTATATGCCGATCATGCATGTCTCCCTTAGTTCTCACACATGTGGCCCCAGGTTGTAAACTGGTCTCAACCTGGGAGCACAACAGTGTAATGCATTGCTTGGTATTTTACTAGCAATCAAAGAATCACATAGTTTTGGCACACAAAAAAAATAAATAAAAGACTGTAAAAAATAAACACAAAACCCTTAGTTCCTCAATAATAATACTGTAGTTTGTTTAAAAAAAAAAAAAAAAAATAAGTGTATGTAATAGGTATTGCTGCGTCCATAATGATCCAATAAATAAAATTATTGTGCTATTTTATTGGTATGATGAACACCACAAAAAAACTAGAAAGAATTTCAGGAATTACATTTTATTTGTTCATCCAAAATAAAAAGTGATCAAAAGCTCTAAACCCACTATGGCACCAATAAAAATGTCAATTCATTCCACAAATGAAATGCCCTTATATAGCTTCATCAACAGAAAATAAAAAAGTTACAGCTCTTAAAATACCAAGACATAAAAACATGTTTTTTTTAAAGTGATTATTTTTTTAAAGTAGTAAAACATAAAAAAGTATATTAATAAATCACCATAATTGTATCAATCTAGAGAATAAAATAGACATGTCATTTATACTGCATTCCAAAATTCAAGAAGCTAACATGAGTGATTTAGGCCACACTATAAAGTGACTTAGGCCACACTATAAAGTCTAGCTTGGCAGTTTATCCCAGCACCACATGATGTAGTATACAGTTGGAGGACTGAAAGGAGGTATATGTGACATTTGGGACACTTGCCATGTCATCGGAAAGGACTCTGAGGCATTCTGGGAGAATTGGCCAGTTGTTATGACTGTGCCTCTTTGGGCTTCAGCACAGTTCTCTGCTTATAAAGTGCTGCAGAGCCTGCACATTTGGCCATGATTCAGGGCCTGAAATATACCTTTTCTTTGGGTTAGTCTGATCTCTGCCTGATCCTAGTACTTGTTGGGTGGTGATTGACAGGTTTCTACAACACCCATCTGGCTGCTTCTGCTAGTCCTAGCACTGAGCTGCAGATAGTTTAGGCTGAGTGGTGATTGGCAATTGCCTTTGCCACTCATCTCCCTTCCCTGCCAGTCTGAGTTATGTGTGGTCTGTATGTCAGGGGGCTGGTCCAATCCCACCCTGATCTCTTTGCCTGTCCTTCTGACCTCCACTTTTTGCCTGCCGTCTCTGTACTGTTTTGCTATCTCCAGTTTGAACTGTATTTGCCTCACTATTCCTTACTGTGTTTGTCTGTCTTGTCTTGTTCAGGGTTACACCTTACCAGTGAAGGGAACGTCGTCCAATTGTCTCTGACTGCTTAGAGTCGGGCCGGCAAATAGACGGTGACAGTTGTGTGGGGGCTAACGCTAGGGCTCACACTGTCTGTCTTTTCCTGTCGTCCTATCTTGGACTCCAGTGTCACAAAGTGAACAGATATCGTCTACAAAGTGAACGAACATCGTACTATCACAAAGTGAACGATCGTGTACTATCACAAAGTGAACAAGATCAGTTTTTACTGTCATGTTTTCTAACGCAGGTAGTTAGGAACACTGGGTAGTGCGGATCTTCTGGGCCACCGAGAGCTCATATGGTGATACTCGCGGTGGTAGCCGAAGTGTGGGATGGGACAAGGGACAGTGGTAGCGGTGACTCGTCATAGCAGGTGTAGCCGTAAACAGGTAGCAGAGTCCCAGGCAGATAGCAGAGTTGGTACAACACCACATGTCGACAGGTAGAAACAGATAAACACCATGTCAGGAACAGCAGAGAACCAGTGAGCTGAATAGCGCAGGGTTAAATGCAGGTACTCAGGAGCACTGGTAGCACGAGGGTTAATATAGCAGGAGCACAGCAGACAGGGGACAAGCTCTAAGGATGGACACCAACAAACTGACCAGGAGAAAGGGGAGGAAGTTCCTTAAGTAGCCAGGAGTCACAGGTCACAGAATGTAAAATTGGGACACTGTCCCTTTAAATACAGCATAGTGTACGCCAGGGAGCCGGAGGAAGAATGGCAGACTCGTATCTGCCGGCGGAAACTGCCGCCGGCACTGAAGCAAAGACAGGAGTCGGGACAGGTGAGTAACAAGAGGGGACACTGGAGGACTCCGCCGCAGCAGCCGGGATATGGGCATGGCCACGACTCCACACGAACTGTGACATCGGGGTTCCCTACACAGTATGATTTATTAAGATAAGTAGAAGCCTGGAGAGGCTGTAAAAAGGGATGTAGCTTGTTAAAAAAAAAAAAGTTGTCAAGTATGTACAGGTGCCAGAGGTCTGGAACGCCAACCTTTGGAACCCTCATTTAACCTGAAAACAAATGTGTCCGGCGTCCATTTAGAGTGGAAAAGTGACTTCCTTGCAGTTCTATGACTTTCATTTGGGTAAATATTTAATTTGACCCAAATCTAAGCAATTTGTTTTGGGTAAGCCTGAATTAAATTTCTATGTTAGGTTACCCCTATGTTTTGAGAGCCAAAAGTGACATTGAACATGATGCATGATGTCTGATGTCATGTCCAACCTTACTTACGCTTTGTAGTGCTGTGGCTGGAGTGATCTGAGGCCTGGAGTGCTGTTGGATGATAAGTTAACCCCTAAAACACCCTAGAAACCCTTATTTAGGGTGAGGATTATGGTTAGCATTATGAATTGGGTTACAGATAGAAATAGGGTTAAAACAAAAAACCTTGTTCCAAACCCAAATTTTTTCACAAGTTAAGTCAAACCAATGTTTAACCAAGCAGGACTATTTTCAATCAACACTACTCCCTTCACTGTTTTCTAACCTTCCATTCACTTTATCTCAAATAGTTCTTAATAGAGAGCAACTGCTTCAGGGATCCTAGTGATCTGAGGTGTATGGTACACACATCAAGTCATCATAAATGTATTATATGGGAAAACCCTGTAAGTATCACCTGAAAGCAGTTCTAATGCCCATTGCTCCAAATTGCTTAAGTTTGTGCTCAATGGAGATATTGTTCTGCAACAACAAAATACACCCCATCCTCACTCAACGCACCCACTGCAATGCTTGGATCTATGACAGGTAGACTATTGCATACAAGAACCTACTGCATTGAAAATACTGTATGGATGTATTCAAGTAGAAATTAAAAAAAAAATAAAATCAACAAGATTAATTGGGAATCCTGAATCTGATTAATTAAATCTATCACATCTCTTGTGAAATGGATATATGTCTAGGTAGCAGTCTCTGAACACATGGACTGGTACTATGAGGAGTAATTACAGCCATGATTTATAATAGCGATGGTGACAAGACTGATTCATTTCAGAGTTACCTTATGGTAACGACATAGACCGAAATCCCATAAGTATCAGCTTGGAGGTAGCTAATTAAGAATACTGATGAATCCTAAATTGTACCTATGGTGTTTTACCGTATGGCAGACAACTTACAACAGAGAGATATTAATCAGAATTGACATATAATAAAAACCTCGCCACTTATTTTATAAGGGAAATATCCGGCTATTTTAACTGTTTTGCCAAGAAATGGAACAGACGTTATTTCTAAGGTTCAAGAGAAATAAAATAAGAAGCTCTTTAGTAAGAGTGCTCTATGGAAAGCTCAAATGTGCACTTACCCTGATTCAAAGCCAATGCGGGTGCATAGACGACTACTCCGGTGTAAAGGATCTGTAAAGAGGAATTACAATACAAGCTCATCAAACAATTGTTGTTGACCTTGTTTTTCATGTACTGCAACTAAGTAACAAGTAACTTATAGCAAATTAGTTAAAGTGTGATCAAATATGCCAATGGTTTGACTACTTAAACAAGTATTTATTATAACAACTTGAGAAGAACTCTACTGTGTGAACTGTGATATATGAATTCAGGGCTGCTAAAGTAATTTCAGGATCCCATAAAGCCAAAGCATCTGGGACCCATGCCCATTATCAAAGCAACATACCTGGGGGCCCTCTGACAAGAGTATTGCCCATATTAACATGATACAACTTTGTACCTCGTTTTAACTTATTCTGGAACAATCCTTTCCTGATTGCACAGGATTGGCATAATTGTGCCCCCAAAATGAGGAAACATGGTAACCCTGAGACTGAAAAGACATAGTAACCCCCACACTGTAGAGGCAGGGTAATAAATGTTTTTGTCATAGCTGTCCCAAATTGACATTACTATAAATTGCAACCCATAGGCCACCGACACGTCATTTTGTGACAGTGTAGACCACAGCAGGGGAAATGAAGGAGGCATTTTATTGTTATTGGGTTCCATGACTGGTACTGTAATTGGCAACTATGGCTGACTCCATTTTGAAGACATAGCGACAGTCATTAAGTTACCATAGCTTTTTTCTCTTATGGGAACATCTCTGTTATTGATTACACTGTGAGGTCACGTTTATAGTGGAACTAGCTGACTAGCTGGTACAACTTTTAATACGGATTTTAAAGCATATTCCAGGTTGATTTCCTCGTCAAAATCCTCGTGTGAAATGATGGCCATTCATTTAAAAACTATGGTATGGAAAAAATAAAGAATAAACATGTTAATTCACTCAGGGTAAGGGGGGGGGGGATTAACCCCATAGCAATGGGGCAAAGCTGCATCCAAACCAGAGGCAAAAACACCTCCGTAAGTTAAAATCCTTGACAGAAATTCAAGGTGTCGGTTTGAATGTCTGTTGGGGTAATTACTTTGGAAACACGTGTGAACTCAAGTCTAAGGGCACTTTAGTTGGTATCGGGGAACTGTTTCTGATATTTATCAGGTTTTATAACTATCTTACAGCAGCTATGAAGTCACTGGGATATTGCGGTTGTTGTTTTTTTTTTTAGAAAGGGGTCATGACTTCTATTGCTAAAGGAACAATATTTGTGACTGCTTGGCTACTTCTGTCATAAGAGACACTGTGGACTGCACTATTTCAAGGACACTGTGGCTGATAAGTTTAAAGAAACTTGGTGACTGCCATGTTCACTATTATTGAAATCATATCATATTACTCTATGGCACTATACCATATGTTAGCTTTGTGACTCACTTAAATTATTTTAGTGGGAGGAAGTTTTTGGACACACTTGATGTTATTATCTCTAAAAATGAAATATTCCTTTAATTTATTTACTATCTTGTCTGTATTTTGCATTGATATGATGCATTCAATGCTCCCAATGGATAGATCTAATTTCCAATCAATGGACACCGCATACTTAGCTAAACACTGCCATATCTTAGTAGAAAGCAGGACTTAAATACAGACAGTCCCCGGGTTACAAACAGGATTGGGACTGTAGGTTTGTTCTTAAGTTGAATTTGTATGTAAGTAAGAACAGATATATTTATTAAATGTAACTCCAGCAATTTTTTTTTTCATTTTGGATAGTGCAGGAAAGGGTTTTTAAATTTGTTTTGCTGTCTGTGTCCTTGTTAAGAAGATTTCACCTCATTTCACCTCATGTGCTGCTGTGGCATGCTGGAACTTGTCGTTCTACAGCTACTATCTGCTGTGGAACATGGAACTACAAGTGTCAGCATGCCCCATAAGTCTCCGTTTTAATTAGGGGACAGATGTAAGTCGGAACAATGTATGTTCGGGAACTGTCTGTATTACATACATGATCATAGCAATCCAAAAAGCAAGTCACACATTTTCTTTGGCAACAATCTAAATGTTAACTTTTTTTTTCCCCATTTCCAGGCATTTATGGCACATCCAGAGGATATCCCATAAATGTTTGATAGGTGTGGGTCTCTCATATGGGGCCCCCAAAGTTTGAGAACAAGCCCCCAAAGTTTATTGCAGAATGAAGAAGCGGTTGCACATGATGGCACCGTCATTTATCAGACACTTATGGTATATCCTATGAAAGATGGGAAAACCCTTTAAAGAATCAAATGTAAACAAGCCACGCTGAGCTGAGAGAGCGAGAGACACAGCCAGAGCACAGAGCCATGCATTAGGGATCATGTGAAATGTTCACTCAAATAATCAAACTACAACTAGTGGATTCTGTATACAAAAGACAACACCTTTTCTCCACAGCAGCTTGAAAGCTTCTTCATGTTCTCTGTCATCAGATAAAGCAGGGATCTTCTCAGATAATCACACTACAAGTAGTGGATTCTGTATACAAAACACAACATATTTCTACCCAGTGCCTCGAAAACTTCTTCAGCTCCCTTTCATCAGATAAGAAGTATTCTCTGCGCAAGCCCGGCCAGCAGCTCCTGTCAGGTCATATCTAATAGAAGCTTTTAAGTAACTAAGGGCAGGTAAGGCAGCCTGTAGCTCTCTCAGACTTCAATTTTTTGTAATCACATATATTTAGAAAAATGATTAAATACCCATTTTGGAGGATCCCACGTCAACATTACATTGTGGCCAAACCCCATTAAGCTTATTATCCAGACTTATAGGTTATTACCGTTTGCAAAATGTACATTATTGTAGCCGCATAACGGACAACTCTGTGAAACCGGAGTTCGAGATACTATAAGACAAAAAGAAAACATGAAAATGCTAAGGTTAACTAAATAAATTTGAACTCCTCTACATGTCATAATAGGATACGTCTCTTATTTAATTTACTGTCACAAAAATCTGCTGTATTTTTACTCGTGGGTAAGGATACCCCTGATTCATTTCTGAAAATCAATTTCAAGGTGTTGTGTGCTCTAGAAAATCCTAGATCAGTGGTATGTACTGAAGAAAGAGGGCACAGAGCTAAGACCAAAACCAGCTCCCCAGTATTGTGACAAGTTGTTTCACCCAAGATAGAAAGGACCTGTGTTTGTTTCATACTCCATGAACTTTTCAAGACCCTTGGACTGGTTTCCCATCCTCCTTGCTTACTAACAATACAGCTCCTCTAGGTATGGGATGCCTTGTCAGTCAGTAGCAAAAGGGATAGAACCAACCAGGGCCGAACACGCTTACCCCATGAGCCCCATAGCCGTTGCACAGCCTCTTTTGTGGTATAGAATATATATATAAAGTGATCATGGCAGACTATAAATAATGATGACTGTGGTAAAAAAAATTGAAAAAGTGTATATAGACTACATATTAAATATTCATTGTAAAATGAAAAATGTTGGGTTCTCTTTATCTATAAAAAGAAATACAATCATGCATCCAGAATAAAAAAAAAATTAAATTATTTATGATGTCGTAGCAATTGATACTGTTCTGTCTGTACATTGTCTTGATGTAGACCTGTCCATTTTGTAACACCCTAAAAAGTCAAAATGTTCAACATTAGTGTGATTCAGCAGAACGGAC
Source organism: Phyllomedusa bahiana (assembly GCA_025379985.1). Lineage (NCBI taxonomy): Eukaryota > Metazoa > Chordata > Amphibia > Anura > Hylidae > Phyllomedusa > Phyllomedusa bahiana. Next base: position 17,625 of record JAODAL010043803.1, read on the forward strand.
AGAAGATAAGCATAAGATTGGATCACACCAATTTTTCAACATTGTTGCTGTGACGTCCCTTGGAACAAGATCCATTCAGCAGTACAGCTGTCATATACGGTAGAGTAAGCTGACTAATTTTTGTGTACTGCAATGTACATTAAGCCACCCTCTGTCCTAGACCACCAGGAATCATACGCTGACATTAACCTACTTACTACCCTAGACCACCAAGGGTTGTGACAGTAATCCCTTCCCCGCCCTAGGCAACAAGGGATAGTGACAATATCCTGCTTTGTTCCTCTAGACCACCAGGGATGTAGACTGTGGATGACATGGCCGAAAATTGGCATAGCCCCGACAGTTTTTAGGCGCATTTAATCAGTGTAAAGTGTGCCTGAAAGTGCAATCCTCTCCAAAATCTGCCATCTGGTATACCTTGCATAGTAAACTTAATGCGCCTAAAAAGGTGCATTGTGCATATCATATCATTGCTATTGTATGTAATGTGCCTATCGAAGTGCATTGCGTAATAAAGGCGCATGACGTATCATTACTAGTGTATGTAATGCGCCTCAATAGGCTAATTTCTTTATGGAGGCATTGCTACTATATGTAGCCTCTTTTTTAGGAGATACAGAGAGACTGGAAGAGTCACAGAAAGACAAATAAGTGGACATCCTTTGGCTACATCACACTCTGATGACCACTTCATTGTAAACAATGCCTTGTAGAACTGGATGCTGAATGTCACACAACTCCAGGTACATTTAAGAGAGGTGAGAGGCAACCAAGTATCACGTCAGACCATTTGTGAAAGTTTACATCAGCATGGTCTGTGTTGCAGGTGACCAGCAAGGGTACTTGACCACACCCCCAGGCACAGGCATCATTGTCTTGCATGGGTCACGGAGCATCTACGCTGGATAAGGGACCAGTGGTTCTCAGTGCTTTTCTTTGATGAAAGTCGATTCACTCTGAGCAGAAATAATGGCTGCCAATGATGCTGGAGATGTCAAAAAGAGTGCTGTGCATCAGCCGGGAGAGGTAGCGGTCAGGTACCCTTATCGGTCGTCTAGCACACAGACCACGCTGCTATAAATGGTTATGAATGGTCTAACATGACACTTGGGTACCTCTCACCTCCCTTAAACATGCTTGCAGTTGTGTGGCATTCATCATCCAGCTCCACCAGGCATTGTTTACAGTGAAGGGGTCATCAGTGTGTGATGGAGCCAAAAGACGTCAACCTCACCTGCTGTGAATTTTGCCATTAAGCTCCTTGTTATAGATCATCAAGTTGTGAAAAATGTACTGAAACACTGAACAGTTGGACATGTGCATCTAAAGTTAAGAAATGGTCTAATTTAGTTCATTTAAAAAAAAAAATTCAAGAAACTTTATGTTCATCCTTGAATTTCAACCAAAAGCCAAATATCCCAAACTTTTTGTGAGTAGTATATGTTATATTTACTTGATTCAGTTATGTAATATCTAGTTTAGCGGGAACAGTGCCCAGGTTCCTGAGTGCTTCACTGGCTACAAAGTCTGAGATGTAACATTGCCAGTGAGGCAGCTGAAGGCTTTGATGGGCTATGGCTGGTGGTTATAAAGAGGGTTTCCCTACTGGATTCCAACTTGAACATTTTCAGTGCCCATGAGTCATTATCTGTGCTTCAGCTCTAGACATCACTGGTTAATCTTACTTCTTCTGATTGACAATTGGGATGTGACGCCCATCTACTTATATACAATGCAAAACCTGTAATTGCTGCATACATTTCAATGACAACAGATAACAACAGGAACATCAACGTAACACAATTTTTTGGATGTCAGTGCTACTATGTGGTTTAATAAAACAGCTCCAAATTTTTATTTTTTTTAAACGTATGTCCATTCCTAACTACAGACTAAATTTGAAATTTCAGTTCAGTCAACTGAATAGGGCTGAGCTGCAATACCAGACAAAGCCTAAGGACAAGAGTGGTGCTCTTCTGGAAATGAAAAAGGATATTTTTTTTCTCTAAAACATCATACAGCCTGCCTAACCATTAGAAGGATGTATAAGACTAATTTAAGTCAGAATGTATAAAAAAATAAAAAGTATGTAAATGTCTGTACCATATATATAGCTATACAGTATTGGTATAATGAAACCTTGAGATTTGTTAATGTTTCACTTACCTCATAAGTACTGGTAATACCAGATCTGTAGAACACTGGTATAAAAAGTTCTGCAGACAGAGTAATTACAAATGTATAGGCGATAATGAAATAGAAATAATATGCTCCGAAGCGAACGACCTCCGAGGGAGTCCCCAACACTGTAATTGCAGACATGAAACTAGCTGTCAGTGACAAAGCTACTGGTCCACATGTCATTTGTCTGCCACCAACCAGAAATTCACTGGATGTTTTCTTTTTCCTTTCTTTAATTGCAAAGAAGACCCCAATGCCTGCTGAGACGACCAGCAGAGCTGCAAACACCACATAGTCCCACACCACAAAACCACTGATCGCTGGTTTTTCAAATTTTGACATCTTTGGCACTTTGTCACTTTCAATCAATGCAGGTGAACTCTCGACGCTTCATCCATGAAGAAAGTGCAACAATGAGTAAGAACTTGACTCTAATAAGGTTTGGAAATTATAGTGTGTGAAGAGATAGGAGCAGTAGCTCAAGGTGCCAAGATGTATATCAATGACTTATCTGGTAATAAATTGCATTGTCGCAGGATCTCAGGTGATGCAAAGGCTGACAAGGAACCAATGGTATTGCTTAATTGCTTGATAACACTCTTGTCGAATCTGTCTTTTAATTTAGTTAAACATTACTTGGACAAACATAAACTGCACTTTTATGACTTTTAAGGACTCATAAAACTAGGGTTTGATGGCAACAAAATAGAAAAGAAAGTCTATTAGCAAGTGAATCCTAATAACACATAAATTCTCATCTTGCATTTATATTGGGATATAAATTGTTGGTGCATTTGAAGATAGAACCTATGGCAAATTTCACTTTTGTCAATGAAGATATTGTACAATAGAAATCCTCCATTTCTAAATAAAACAGTAAATTGTCAAGATTTGCAGGGTACACCTTCTAGACAATATATGCAGTATTAAAATGTTCCAGTTAAATCAAATCGGTATTCCCAAGGGGTTTTCTCTACAATGATTAGCTTTTAACTTGTATGGAAAGGTAAATGAAGACTATTTCTAAATACATTGATGTTTCGATTTTGCTTTGTTAAATATATTTTAACTCCTCCTTGTGCACACAAGTTTCTCTTGGTTATCCACCACCTTTGTCTGTTATCTGATTAATCTAAACTGCCCCCAGTCAGTCAGTTGGTGAGTTACTCACTGCTGAGTCTTATCACTAGCACAGAAGCTTTGTTTATCTAAGTAAATAAGACCTCACAACCAATTTTTAAGTTACAATGAATTGGGAAACATCATCTGATATAGCAGGGTGTTCACCGAGAATATATAACAACAATCACAGAAAACGTAGTGAAAAGCCCCTAAATAGTATATATCTACCTAGGTAGGGTGACCGCCCTAAAAAGAGCGATCATGCACTGGAACCTAACCCTAGTAGAGTCTTTATCCTGTCCCTAAAATGGTCTACAATAGCAAAAAAATTTAATGATGCAACAATAAAATGTATATGATCATATAGTAGGTCAGATGTGGCACAATATATGGATCAAACATAGTACCAAGGTCCAAGATTTGGTCCAGGTACACCGAAACAAACCCGACGCGTTTCCTCTGCCATAAAGCAGGATCATCAGGGGAACCATAGGCTGTAGATAATGCCACAAACAAATTACACAATAAATCTATAAGCCGATAAAGTTTTGCCAAACGCAGTCTTATTACGAACATGAAATGTTGCAATTGTTAGACAGAATAGATAGCAGAGAGTAATCACAGTTGCCTCATATTCTTGTCTAAGACCAAAAAGAAGTATGAAGATGCTAGTATATAAGTATATATGCAAGATATATTACAATATATAAAGTACACACCTCACATTTTTGTAAATATTGTGTTACATCTTTTCATGGGACAGCACTGAAGATATGACACTTTGATACAATGTTAAGTAGTCAGAGTACAGCTTGTATGACTATGTACATTTGGTGTGCTCTAAAAATACCCTGGTTCTTCACAGGTACTGGGAAATAATGTCCAATATGTGTTTTTAAATGTTTTTAAATTGGGTTTGTTTTTGTATATACTATTTATATGAAATAAAGCTTTATAGGATTGGACTGAACTCTGTTTTTGATACTTAGGACTATTGTGTTTCGACATGCAGAAATCCATTATAATAGCAACGGCATGATCCCCAGTCTACAAGTTAAAAACACTTGGGACAAGAATGGAGAGATTGTTGCATATGTGCATGGCTCTATGGTCTATGAGTTACAAACAGAAATTGGATGTTTATGGTACTTCCATACACTTTGAGCACACGTGCTACCACCTCTCATATATGTCATATATGTTGGACAAAAGATCCCAGTAGAGATAAGCGAATTTCTCAAAAAGGATTTGCTGATTCGTCAATTTTTTTCCCAAAATTTGGTTTGTTCAGAAATTATTTGCAACAAATCGCATTAAAAAAACAGCTATTTCCTGGCTGCAGAGAGCTTGTAGGGTGTTGTAGAACACTGTGCCATGTTGAAATATGCAAATTGAGCATGGTTTGGTATTGAAACAATTCTGCGATTTAGTATGACACACAGATGACAGGCGTCGCTCTTAGAATCGCTTAAAACTTCATTTATCTGGGAAGTTATGGGGTCAAAACTGACCAAATAACTGAAATGGGAATGCAGCCTGACAGGGTAATGTCAGCGCCAGCTAGAAAGAACCGAGCAGAGGGCCAAGATCCCACTATAGTGTCAAAGAGCACACTCCTTTTACACCGACATCAGATGATTCAACAGAACCTGCTCTGTTAAACGCTGATACTTGTAGAGCTACAAAGAGTTACTTTTTCCACTTATTGTGGTTAACTATCTTTGAAATACACATGCACACATCTCCATTACAGGCAGGTTATTATTTTGTGATATTATTCTCTGCGCCAATGAGCTACTTTTTTCACTTTTAAGGTGAAACACCTTTGAAATACATGGGTATATGCAGAATCTGTGGGCAGAAAGTGAAGCCTGGCCAAGGACGTAATGTTGGCACCACGGTCCTGCGTCAACACATGCAGCGTCACCATCCAGTAGTCTGGAAGAAACTTGTCTCTGATGTGATGGTCCATCCTGCCGCAGCAACAGCAGCAGCACCCAGTGGCAGGAATCCCATTTCAGGCAGTCAAAGCACCTGCTCCTCGCCACTCATTGTGCCAGCAGTCGTTCACTGAGGCGATTACCAAGAGACAGCATTATGCGTCCAGCCATCATACGGCACAGAAGCTGACCATGCCCCTGTTCAAGTTGGTGGTACTGCAGTCCCTCCCTTTTCATGTGGTGGACTCTTCACCATTCAGAGATCTGATGGCTTGGGCCGAGCCGAGGTGGAGAGTCAGTGCAGTGGGGGCAATAGTTATCCCAAGGAGAACCCGCTTGTCCACCCGAAATGTGGAGAGAATCTTTGTCAAGATGAATCAGATGTGGATCAGCCAGGATTTCCATACACTAATGCCTGATGCATCAGATTAGATCAACCATGCCGCCTTACCCAAACTTTGACAAATGAGTCTTAATTCTTCTGGCTACCTGCCTCAGCTACTGTTCTGATGCTGCCACCCGCCTGATGCCACACTTCTGCTGCCAGCTGCTCCTTTTACCATCCACCATCTTTACCAGGGACTGGTATTGCCACCCACCTCCCCATTCTTCACTGGGTCATTATATAGCTTTCTGATGCTGCTGCCACCTCACCACTCAGGTCTCCTCATGCTGCTGTCACCTCCAGGCTATGACACCATGTCACTCTCTGGCTTGATGCTGCTGCCACCTCCTCATTATAATACCAAACTGCCGCCACCTCAGAATTATGTCATTGCGCCACTCTCCGGCCTGATGCTGCTGCTGTTGCTGCCGTCACACTGTGTAATTGTGCCAATCTGTGGCCTACTAATGATGCTGCCATCTCGACAATCTCTCATTGTGCCACTCTGTGGCCTACTCATGCTGCTGCCACCTCCACAATCTGTCAATGTGCCACTCTGTGGCCTACTCATGCTGCTGCCACCTTCATAATCTGTCATTGTGCCACTCTGTAAACTACTCATGCTGCTGCCACCTCCACAATCTATCATTGTGTCAATCTGTAAACTACTCATGCTACTGCCAACTGACCACTCTCTCACTTGACCACCTCATTGTTTTCCTAATGCTGTTTCAACCCTCCACCACACTATGATATTGCCACTATGTTTGGTTTGGCCTATTTGTAACTCCACCCATTTCTGATACCTAGGTTCAAAGATTTATGTCAATGAACTCCACGTAGCATGGTATAAGTTAGAGAGCTCAGGTCAGTTTGACCAAGGGTCAGTTTGCCATATAGCGAAGTGCCATATTTTGAAGTGACATATTTTTAAGTGATATGATGATGAAATATGACAGAAATGGGACAAAGGGGGCAGAAGGGGACGAGGAAGATCACCCTTCTTGTGAGTATCTGGTCTTTTTAAAATACACCATGCTCACCATTGCTATTTACCTTGCAGCCATTTGCCTCCAATCCTAACACCCAGTTATGCTACCTGAGAATTTTATCCACATCAGTGTCTTTCTTCTTCCCTCACCCATGTATAAATCCCATACACTATTTTCTTTTTTCAACTACCACAAACCACCTGCTTACATAGTGACACACAAACGCCACTCATACAAATCACTGAACCATCTACTATCACTTTTCATTCTCCTTACCCTGGCCCATCCTCCTTTAATGCTTAATCCATCTCCTCTTCTGCCTCCCATAGAAACCCTGCTAACCAGCTTGCTATTCAGTGTATGTCTTTTTCTGCTCCTGTTAATTGTGCTCTGTGGAACTCCCGATAGGTCTACAACAAACTCACTGCTGTTCATGACCTGTTCCTTGCTAACTACCTCAACCTGTTAGCTCTCACAGACAAATTACTCAAACAATCTGACTCTGCTTCCCCTGCTGCTCTCACCTATGACGGCCTACACTTCACCTATACCCCCAGACCTGAGAGCAGGCAAGTTAGAGGAGTTGGCATACTTATTTCTTCACACTGAACTTACCAGATCATCTTCCCCTGCCTTTGAGGTCCACACCCTCAGACTCTTTCGGTCATGTTTTCACAGAGTCGCGGTTATGTACAGACCCCGCCATTTTCCCCCCCCCCCCCCGCCCCCCCCCCCCCCCCCCCCCCCCCCCCCCTGGATCATTTGCACTTCCTCTCTACTGAAATGACCACACTCATCATGGGTGATTTCAACATCCCCATTGATGACTCCATATCTCCTTCTGCTTCTCAGTCTCTTGTTCTGGTCTTCTGTCATCTCTGCTCAATTTCTAATTTTACTAACTATCCTTATGTGCTCTCTGATCATAACCTTATCTCCTTCACTATCACTAATTCCCAACCTTCCCTGGCCACACCTGCACATCACAGATTCAGAAATATCTGCACTATTAACACTCAGGAACTCATAAACACCATAGAGTCCACACTGTCCCCAGTCTCCTGTCCTCACTGGCTATAAAACAATATAATGAAACTCTCTCAAACGTATTAAACACTTTTTTTCTCCACTGTATTTACCGAGGAGGATGACCTTCCGGTTGAACAGAGAGATGTGGTGAACTCCAACTTAAAAGTTTCTTGTCTAACCCAGGAAGAAGTGCAGCTCCGTCTTAGGAAGATTAAAATAGACAAACCCCCACGTCCAGATGGCATACCCCCACGTGTCCTAAGAGAGTTAAGTGATGTCATAGTTAGGCCCCTATCTTAATATTCATGGACTGTCTAATAACGGGGTATGTCCCAAAGGATTGGCGCATAGAAAATGTGGTGCCAATATTCAAAAAGGGGTTTCAAAAGTGATCCAGGAAACTATAGGCCCGGGTTTAAGTTTAACCTCTGTTGTAGGTAAAAATGTTTGAAGGTTTTCTCAGAGATGCTATCCTGGAGTATCTCATTGAAAATAAATGAAATAACGCCGTTCCAGCACGGGTTCATAAAGGATCGGTCCTGTCAGACTAATCTCATCAGCTTCTATGAGGAAGTCATGCTAGACTGGATCGGGGTGAGGCACTGGATGTAATATATCAGATTTTTCTAAAGCATTTGATACGGTAACCAACTTTAAAAGGTTGGTAAATAAAATGAGAATGTTTTGGACTGGGGGAAAATGTGTGCAAGTGGGTAAAAGTAACTGGCTCACTGATAGAAAACAAAGGGTAGTAATAACGGTAATACTCAGACTGGATCGCTGTTACTAGTGGGGTAAACCCCAAGGGTCAGTATTGGGCCCTATTTCCTCTTTAACATTTTCATTAATGATCTTTCCAGGGAATACACAGTAGAATATCGATCTTTGCAGACGATACTAAGCTTTTGTAAAGTAATCAACACAATAGAGGATAATATGTTATTACAAAGGGATCTGGTAAGTTGGAGGGCCCGGGCAGGGAAAAAGGCAGATGAGGTTTAACACTGATAAATGCAAGGTTATGCACATGGGGAAGAGAAATCCATTACATGATTACATGTTAAATGGAAAAACACGGGTAAAAGTGACATGGAGAAGGACTTGGGAATCCTGGTGGACAGTAAACTTAATTGTAGCAGCCAGTGTCAGGCAGCAGCAGCCAAAGCAAATAGGATCATGGGGTGCATTAAAAGGGGCATAGATGCACATGATGAGAACATTATTCTCCCATTATACAAGTCACTGGTTAGACCACACATGGAATATTGTGTACAGTTTTGGGCACCAGTGCACAGGAAAGACATTGTAGAGCTTGAAAAAGGTTACAAAGGCGGGCAACAAAAATAATAACAGGACTGGGTGGACTACAGTACACAGAAAGATTGGCAAGATTAGGGTTATTTAGTTTAGAGAAAAGAAGGCTTCGGGGGGGGACATAATAAATATGTTTAAATACATCAAAGGTCAATATAGAGATCTCTCCCAAGATTTATTTATACACAGGGCTGTATCTAGAACAAGGGGGCATCCTTTACGTCTTTAGGAACGAAAGTTTTTACATAAACATAGAAAGGGATTCTTTACAGTAAGAGCAGTGAGACTATGGAATTCTCTGCCAAGGGACTGGTCATGGTGAATTCAAAAAACCGAGTTCAAAAAGGGTTTGGATGCATTTCTGGAGCGTAATAATATAACAAGTTATACTGACTAGGATTCAGGAGAGGGGTCACTGATCCAGGGATTTTTCTGATTGCCAGATTGGGAGTCAGGAAGGAATTTTTCCCTAAAATGAGGACAATTGGCTTCTACCTCATTGGGGGTTTTTGCCTTCCTCTGGATCAACACCTTAGCACAACAGGCTGAACTAGATGGACGACTTGTCTTTTTTTAGCCTTACAAACTATGAAACTATGAAACTATGAAACCCTGGACTTAATGGCACCACTCAAATCTCACACCAAATCTCACACGCCTCAGACTGGCTTTCTTCTTCACTGATGTTCCAGGTGTATTGAATGTCTGTGGAGAAAGTCAAAGATACCTGCAGACTTTCTCCACTACAAATTCATGCTCATCACTTATTACATTGTCCTTCACCACGCCAAACACAAATATTTCATGTTCCTCATCTGAACATTACACAACAACCCAAAATGACTGTTTAACACTTTCCACTCAGTCCTCAGGCCTAAAGCTCAGACTCGTTGACCTCTGTGCTGAAGACCTGGCACTCACTTCAAAGACAAAAATTGACAGTATCCGGCAAAACATCCCCAAGAAACACCCATCTTGTCCCTCCCTGCACGTCCTCTAGTCTGCTCTCTGCTCTTGACGCGACTACAGAGGAAGAAGAAACCAGATTTCTCTTGTTTACTCGCCCCACCACCTGCTCTAGTGACCTCATTCCCTCCCACCTTGTCCATTCTATTTCTCCAGCTGTCCTCACTCACCTAACTGCAATTTGTACCTTCTCTCTCTCTATTGGGATCATTCCATCTTCATTTAAAAATGCTGTTATAATTCCTTTACTGAAAAAGCCCACTCTGGACTCCTCCTGTGCTGCTAATTACCGATCAGTCTCTAACCTGCCCTTCATCTCTAAGCTCCTGGAATGCTTGGTCTACTCTCACCTAGTCCGCTATCTCTCCACTAACTCTCTTCTGGATCCTCTACAACCAGGTTTCCGTACTTTACACTTACAGAAACCCCTCTAGCTAAATTCTCCAATGACCTCCCACTGCTAAATCTCAGGGCAACTACTCGTTGCTGCTTCTTCTGGATCTCTTTGCACCATTTGACACTGTTGATCACCAATTTCTCCTCAGCATGCTCAGTGCCATTGGCATCCAGGACATCGCTCTCTCTTGGTTCAAATCCTACCTCTCTGACCGCTTCTTTGGTGTCTCATTTGCAGGTTTTACCTTCTCTTTCCTTCCTCTGGCTGTTGGGGTTCCACAGGGATCGGTTCTTGGTCCTCTCCTCTTTTCAGTCTACACAGCCCCCATTGGACAAACCATCAGAAGATATGGCTTTCAGTACCATCTCTACGCTGATGACACTCAACTATACAGAAAAAACTGAGTACATTGACATATTGTTTTGTGGGAAAAGATTTAGTAGAACTTGTATTTTACTCATTTACATCCCTGCTTATTCTGTGTTAAGGAGTCCAGTGGGCGGTCTTATTAGTGATTTACAGCTATTTATATATGTATTCTACAAGAATGGCTGTCAATTACTGATAACACTGCCTAATGGACTCCTGAACCTGGAATAAACTGGGATTTAAATGACTAAGATACGAGTTCTAGTAAATCTTTCCCCAAAGAACTACAGGTATATAACAATCTGCTCAGCTCTTCCTGCTCTATAACATACTACGTGACTGGTTCCGTTTAAAAGTTTGTGAACCTTTCAGAATTTTCTATATTTCTGCATAAACTTGATCTTAAACTACATCAGATTTTCGCACGACTCCTTAAAGTAGTAAACCAAATAAAAGAAAAGGGTCATTAGACATAGTCATTAAAAAATGTATTCTTCTTCTAAACATTTTCCATATTAACTGCTATTTATATGTAGTTATATAGTAATATGTCATTGTTGGCAATGTAGGAAAGGTCATATTCTATTGCTTGGTACATTGGTGCTAAGGAAAGATGGGCTTACCTCATATGTACTGGTGATTCCAGACCTGTAGAAGACTGGCACAAACAGCTCCGCTGAAAAAACTACAACAAATGTATAGGAGATAAAAAATAACACAAAGGAGGCCCCAAAACGATAGACTTCAGATGGGGCCCCAAGAACTGTCACCGCTGACATAAAGCTGGCGGTCAGGGATAAGGCTACTGGTCCACATGTCATCTGTTTACCACCAACTAGAAAGTCAGCGGAGGTTGTTTTTTTTCTCTCCTTTATAGCAAAAAATACCCCAATTCCTGCAGATATAAAAAACAGTGCCGCAAAAACAAGGTAGTCCCACACGGCAAAGGTAATGATTTCTGGAGTTGGAATTTCGGCATTGTGTTATCAGATTATTAATTATTTGGAGGAAAGAAATCTTCACTGTGGACACTGGGAAGAAGAGTCATTAAGAAAAGCAAGGAAGCCAGAAAGGCCTTTTATACAGTGTTTTTGGGTTGAGTTAACCATTACATTGGTGCTCGCAGTTCTACACCTCTAAATGACAACAGCTTGTAACACTGTCAGACTGCAAGAGTAAACTTTAATTTTGAAGGTGTTCTATAAAATATGTTAAACTGTGTTGCTTTAATAACAATGAAAAATATCATTATTATCATTAGTACATTCTTTTATTTTTTTATATTTTCTAGTGTTAATGTAATTGCCTCACAAAGATTATTAGAAACGAATTAATTATTTCTAGGAAAATGGTGTTTCAGCAGTTAGACTCTGTAAGGCTCCCTTCACACATAAGGTGACATGTATGAAAACTGGCACAGACTAGACTGTCGTACTTCTCAGTAGGTTACTGTAGCATTCATCAGTATGTATAAAAAGTGTCTCACAGTACTTTTTTAAATGTGTCCCATGTGAGACAAAAACGTGTGCCATAATTTGTTCACCAGTTTGAAATTGGCATGGATTAGTCCGACACTGTTGAGCCACATTCTGAGGTTGAGACACATACAGTAGATAAATGTGTCAAATCTTATGAATGTGGTGCTACAATCCCCATAAAAATTGGCGCATACAAAACTATTGAGAGTGACGGAGGTGCACCAGTTTTAAGTAAAGACCTTTTAAAAAAAATGGCGGACAGACATATTTAATGGCGCAATTCATGCCAGAAAACTGGCACAGCCCCTTTCATACAAGTCGCCCATTTTTTTTGTGTAGCTTTTTTGTCTGACTTTAGAACAGGGCCGCCGAAAGGGCTGTACAACCAGTACTGCTCTACCGGGCCCGGCCGGTCTGTGAAGCCAGGGGGGGCCGCCGCCGGCGGCAAGCTCCTCCACCTTGCTTCACAGAGGGTATCTTAATTGTATGCAGGTCCCTGTGACACGCATACAATTAAGATGTACAGAGGAGCAGGGAGAGCTATGTGCTCCCTGTCCCTGCCGTACATCGCTCTGCAGGCGGAGTGGCGGAAGTGACGTCATCGCGCCGCTTGCCGAGCTTCCTGTTCCTAAAGCAGCAGGCTTGGGGCCCGGGCACTAGCCATCAGCTGTATGTGACTCCTCTGGTGTCACTATATTTACTATTTTGCCATAGGCAAACTTAAACTCTATCAGTTCTCTATCTGTTAAACACTAAAACTTAACTTTTATTATATCTAACTCTTAACCTCTATACACACTATTTAAAAACCTGATCTCTAACCTCATCATTTAACCCTTTTTGCTTCTGAAAGAGGGAATAACTCCCTTTCTATCATCAAGTCTGGTGGAACCTATTAACAGGAGAGCCTTATATCTATAGCAAAGTACTAGCTTCAGTAAGGGATCCCAAGCCAACTACTTGGGCAGTCGTCCCTAATCTCATAGACACAGAACAAATAAGGCCCCCTTGTGACACCTTCTGCAGCAGGTGACACTTGTAGACAGAGGTGAGAGATCACAATTTAAAACGTCATATCTGACCTCGCCGACATGTTTCGCCAGCTAACCTGGCTTTATCAAGGCTTAGAGGTCCGATCACATGTGGTCTGAGCTCACTTCCTTTTATATCATGTTAGGTAAACACCCCGTTCAGGTGCTCACCAATTAGCCATCAGAGAATCCACATAAAACCCACTCCCCCTTCCGCGCGTACACTCATAACATGTCCTGCTAAAGCTGCCACCATGCTCTCATGAGCCAACAACCTTCAGTCAAATTCGCCATCTCCATAACAGGCTTGCGCCCCATCTTACCATACTGCCCGTGCCAATGCACTGCACCAACAAACACCTCAGCCCTGACTGTGATGGCTTCCATCTCACTTCTCTCATATTATTGCAACTGCGTGCCTCACCTAGAATGAACTAAGCAACTAGTACACATTACACAGCACACTGCCATCTTTATCAATTTCCATAAGCCCCTTCTCTTCAATATCTAATATGCATATTCATTGGGAATATAAACTCCACTGTACAATAGACCACTGTCATATTATCTTCCCATAAAGCACTTCTCCTATATATGTAATATGCATATTCATTCCAATAGAGCTGCAGGCCCCATTAAATCCATGTTCCACTGCATTGTATAATATTGTCTCAAGACTATATTCATAAACCACTTCTCTTTTACATGTAATATTCATATTCATTTTAATAATACTGTAGGCTCTATGGCTACCCCTCTAAGGCTCTAAGGCTCTCCTGTTAATAGGTGGGGTTCCACCAGACTTGATGATAGAAAGGGAGTTATTCCCTCTTTCAGAAGCAAAAAGGGTTAAATGATGAGGTTAGAGATCAGGTTTTTAAATAGTGTGTATAGAGGTTAAGAGTTAGATATAATAAAAGTTACGTATTTAGTGTTTAAACAGATAGAGAACTGATAGAGTTTAAGTTTGCCTATGGCAAAATAGTAAATATAGTGATCAAAAGTCACTCTTTGTTCTCTTGCGAGATTCCCAATTTTTTGGAGATTATGTGACAAGTCCTCTGGTGTCAGACTCTGGGCGGTGAAACGTACGCTGAGGCAGTTTGTGATAGGTCGTATGTCTCTTATTCCTGGGTAATATGACTTTATATATGTAATTATACTTTTACTATTTGATATTATTTCCTGCAATGCATCTGGTGTACATTTATGTCACTTGACATATTATTATTATTGTAATTTATACTATGATGCATTGTGGTTAATTTATTTTGCTTGTCCCAGTGTTTTAAGTGACATACTGTCCTGCTTTTTTGTACTATTGTATGATTTTTAACAGTTTTTTAGCTGTGATTAAAAACATTGTGTCAGTTTTGTGAAAAATATTTGTTATAATAAAGTTTATTATGGATTTTTGACATTTTTATATAGTGTTTTTGAGTCATCATATGGTTTTGATTTAAAATAAACTCCAGGTCTGCCAAAGCAGGGGTTACCCTTGTTCCTCTGTGTGCCAGCCCAGGGCTATTTATATCTTAGTATGAACTTATAGACTTTGACAAAATGATGGTAAGGTTAAGCATGATTTTTTTTTTTCTAGCTAGTGATACCCTGGTTAAAAAGGAGAAGCCCTGAAAGGATAACATCTTCTGCCTTATTTTTCCTCTTGTGTTGCTCTAATTTTAGTGAAAGGTTAACAGAGAGTTAACTCCATTCCTTTTTCCTATTAGGAATAGACAGTGGGATCTTTTACTTGAAACCATTTTTTTTAAAAAAGGGGCCCAAAAACCCATAACTCCCCTTTGTTGTCAAAGTTAAGAGTTGAAGATAGAGGTATTTAAGGGGTTTTATGTAGCAAAAAAATTTTTTTGGGGCCTTGTTAATAGGGAACCACCAGAAGAATGGTTTCCCCTTTTGTCTAGTCGGGATAGCTTAAAAAGGTTTTTAGGTACATTGTTTTTAAAGGGTTTTCTCGTACAAAAAATTATGTCTCAAAATTTTGGGGACAGTAAAATACGAATTTTGCAATTGGTTTGCATTACCTAAGCATTAGTAAGCAATAGAGCTAATTGTGCATTTGCCATTTCTGCAGCGTGGGGGGACAGTCCCCCCTTTTTATGATTGGCTGATGAATGTCATTTAAAACCCGTTTGGACAACCCCTGGGTGGGAAACGCCACCTTGTTTTTTGATTGGCTGCTGCACTCTGTGCTTTTCTCCCTCTGACTGTGGAAAACAAAAGTGAAACGAACTGCCTGAAAGGGCTGTGTGGGTACAATAAAGGCTGTCTAGCCCTTTCTAACTCATCTCCCCGTGCTAAAACATGTAGAGGTCTGGGAATTACGGTCCTAGCTTTAGATTCACTTTCCCCTTATACATAGTCTTATACCCCGGTCCCCCCTAAATAACCTTATAATCTACTCTATCTCCGCCTGAAAAAAAAGGGAGGGGGGAGTGTGCATTTTCACATTTTTTTCATCAGTTAGGCTGTATGTATAACTGTTAACCCAATGAGTTTTAAGCAACAGGGGGTTTGGTTTCAAAGAGCCGGGGGCACTTGGGAGGCAGGGGAAAGCTCGCGACAAGAGAAATGCAGGAGGTTGCGAATGTAATGCTTCCTTCCCCCTGTTCACACGAATGATGATGTCAACTCTTCAGTGAGGGGGACCGTGTTGGGGGGAGAG
>JAODAL010043804.1:0-33511 GCA_025379985.1 Phyllomedusa bahiana
TTAAAAAAAAAAAGTTTTCAAAAAAACCATTTTGTTTGAAGGGTGTGAAGTAACCATAAACTAATCGGGACCTCGAAAATTGGGGGCCACCACATCAAGATCCACCCTATTCATTTTAAAGAAAGCAAACGATCCCATTACTGTGAAAGGGGATCGTTTGTTGAAATGACCCTCCAGCTGTGCTAAAGGTCGCTAGATATACGGGCTGTGGGCGGGACAACACCTTAGGGCCGTGGCGAGCGAGCTGGGCCCCATTCGCCATTTTTGGATACCCCAAAAGTCTATTGGGCCCGGCACATACAAAAACATCGGTGTTGAACCAGATGTCTCACCAGATCTTAAGCTGGTCTCTGTGTGTTGGTGTGTGCCTGCTTTGCAAGCGTTGGTAGGTGGTAAAAAAGTTTGCCAGGGTCCCCCATTAGCTTCTGCCCCCTTTGCCGCTGGCTGTCCCGCTACGGCTTTTGGCCCTATTGCTGTCACGTCGCTGAGTTGTTCCACCGTGACATTTGAAAAACTGAAGCAGACACAACAGATGTCCCCATTGTCAATCAAAGGTCTCCTTTTCCGTTTTTTACTTCTATTTGGGTGGGGGGAAGGAAAGTGTGAGTTTTTTTTTGTCCGGGACCAGGAGGGTGGCCATCCAGTAACTGTTTTCATTTGATGGCCTTAAGCGGGATCATGTTGGGGGAAAATGGAGCATCCAAGCACTCTGTAAGATGGACCCTTTGTTTTTTCCAACTCGGGTCGAGGGGCCTAGAAACTATTTTCCCTATTTTCCTCCCCCCTCAAATTGCCCCAACCCCTTTTTCCAAGGAGGGAGTCTAAGCGGTTCTGGGAATACCTCCTCTTCCCCCACTGCCTCCGGCCACTTAAAAACAAAACCCCTACTTTCCTGAGTGATTACCCAGAGTATGCGCTGCCTTTGCACTAGCCCGTACCCAAACCATGCCCTAAGAAGCCCAAAAAAAAATTTTGAAAAACTGTCGGGCCTTTGGGGATTGACGGAGAAAGGCCCCGGTCCGCTCGGCCCGTCCCTCCTCCGTCGCTGGGGGGACCTGTTGTTTCAGAGTGTCCAACGATCTTTTCCAGAACAAGTCACCACAAGGGTCATGCTGCAAGGGATCGCAACACTGCCATTTGGGGCTTCTTAAAAACTGGCAAGGATGGTGCGGGCTCTTTCCCACCGCCCACTCTCGGTGGCTCAACCCCGAGGTCCGCACCCCCGGTTGTCAGGCCGTGCACTTCGATTGTTTTAAGGCAAGCGGCGCCACAATGGGGAGCATGTGGGGGGGAAAAAATTCCGCGTGTTGCCAGCAACAATGAGACGGTTTCGGGAGGGCGACTGACGCTGCAACACACCAGGGGGGAGAAGAGGGTGGAAGGGTTGGAAGTCGAACTTTAGACTTGGGCCCTTTCCCCTCAGCAGGCATCCGCCCCGGGAGCTTTTTTAGAAATCTTTTACGACAAGGATCAGACAATTGCCGGGCAAGGGATGTCTCCAGCCTACCGATTTTAAGGGGGGCCAGCAGTTTTCGCCCCTTTAAAACGCACCCCCTTCCCGGCACGGTCTTTTCACCCAGCCCCTGGGTCTTCGTTGGGGAGCCGCCACAGCCCCTGCCCTGTGTTTTGACGGTCTCCAAAATTTTAATTTCCCCAAAAGGGCCCTTTGGTTTCTCGGGGACGTGATGCCACCCAGGGACCTTGGGGAAAGAACCCTGCACCATCCCTGCGGTTTTAAAGAGCGTGCGCCGAGCCTGAGACCCACCGCATGAAAGACATCCCCCCAGCTCACCAGGAGCTGAACAAGTATAGGGCCTTGGCCGGCTTACAGCCCATGTGTCGGGGGGCAGATGATTTTTCCCCGGCCAAGAGCAGACAACGCGCTTAAAATTTTTAGATACACGGGGCTGGCCCAGGGCAGGGACGGTTTTTTTTGGCAAAAAAATCCTGTGGCATCGGGGTATTGGGGAGGGCAAGGGGCGTGGGGGAAACCCCCTTGGTCCACCAGAGGGAAAGGCAAAAAATTTCCCAAAGGCCAAAACCCTGGCAATCCCGCTTCAGGTTTTTTGGTTTTGGGGAGGTTTGGGGTTAAAAGTGTTTTTTGCTCCCAAACCGGGAAACAAAGGCGGCTGCTAGCTGGCCCCTGTCGGCGTGCGGGGTCGTCAAACTGGCGGGGGAAAAGGATAGGAGGGTCTATGGGGGTTGTGGTGAAATCGGGCGGGGGGGTGAAGGCTTTTTGACGACTCTGAGAACAGGGGCACTGGGGAACCTTGGTGGTGGCGGGAGGAGGGGGCGGAGACAGAGGGGTGACGTGGTTGGGGCCCCCGGCGTCGGTTTTGGGCCTTTTTGGCCAAGTGTTGCCTCCATTTCCAATCATGCATTCGCTCATTTGACAGACATTTGGGGGGGTTAACCACCAAAGGTTCTTGCCTCTCTATGCGTTTACGAAAAGGGCGGCATTGACACCTGGGTGAATCAAGGTTTGGGTAAAAAGAAGGCCCTGTTGAAAGGTCCCGGGCCCTTTTTTGACGGGATAACGGGAGGGGGTTTTTGCGCTTACCGGGCGGCAAATCAATCAGGGGGACTTCTGCGACCCCCCCCCTCCCCTTTTTAGGGGGAAAACCCCGACTGCCCCCCCCCCCACGTCCCCCCCCCTGTCCCATGAGAAGCGCTCGCAAGCAATTCGCTGAAAAGCCACTTTGGGACCCCGCAATGTCATCACATCATAAAAAAAACAGGTGACTTCGTCGTCCTGACATTCGCACAGGGGCGCGGGGTACAAGGGAAAGGGACTGCAAAGGGGTTGCCGACCGCCCGGGATTTTTGCCCATTTACCGGCTTTTTTCCCCCCCCCCGATGGCATCAGTAACTGGGGTCGGCAGAGAAAATATCCCTTTTTTGGGCCTCAGATTTTTAACATGCCCTTTTGACCCCCAACCGCATTTTTTTATCAAAAAGGGGCTTCAGAAAAAAGGAATCATCCACAGGGGGGGTACACGAGTTGAATTTGGGCGCTTATGTTTGGGGGATCGAATGTGGACGACATTTGGGCCGTGTCTGGGGACGAGGGGGTAAGACTGCGGATGAAGGGGCATTAACCATTAAAAAACAGTTGGGGACCGGGTTCGTACGAGATTCACAGGGCCCCACCCAGGGGATGAAGGCCACGGGCCGCAAATGACATCCGCTGGCATGCTGTTTTCGCCCCACTGGAAGGAGCACCTTTTCCCCCGACCTCTACCACCATGTCCCACCCTCCTCTTTGCTCGCTTACCCCCCTGAATTTCACTCCATGTTTTAGAAATAAAAATTTTGGAAGGTATGGGGAGTTTTGGAAAGTTTTAATTTAAAAGACGCAAATCACACATTTTAAATCCCTCAAATCAAAACAAAATTCTGTTTCACATTTTAAATGCAAAGTAGACATCAACAAAGCTGGCCTGCGCCCAAAATAAAAAAAAAACGTATCTGAAATTATTCGGTAAAAAAGGGATTTTTGGCACCTTTTAATTCACCTGTGGGGGACTCCAAAAATTTCTGTATTCAATTTAAGGCAAGGGCCCAATGAACAAAGCTGTAGTGCGCCAATCAAAAAACCTTCTGTAATGTATTCGGATAAAAAGGTATTTTTTGGGACCTTTCATTCACCTGTGGTGACTAAAAAATTGGGGTAAAACCCCTTTAAGTGCAAGGGGCCTCAAAGAACAAAAGGGATGCCCAAAGTGAAAAAACACGTATCTGTAATGTATTTGGATAATAAAATATTTTTTTCACCCATCAATTCCCCGGGGTACTACAAAATTGCTGTATTCAATTTAGTTCAAGGTGCCCAATGAACAAAGCGTAGTGCGCCAAAGGAAAAAACACGGATCTGTAATTATTTTTGGTTTAATAAAAGGTATTTTTTTTTGGGACCCATCAATTTACCTGGGTGACTACAAAATTTCTTAACACATTTAAAATGCAAGGTTTTCCTCAAGAACAAAAGCTGTAGGCGCAAAAGTGAAAAAAACACGCTGTATGATTCGGAAATTTAAAAGGTATTTTTTTGGACCTTCAACCTGTGCTGACAACAAAATTCGGTTCTAAATTTAACTGCAAAGGGGCTAATCCAAACTGGGGGGCAAAAAAGAAAAAGACACCTATCTGAAAGATACGAAAATAAAATGAGTTTTTGCACCAAAAAAAGAACCGGTTTAAAGAAAAGAGTGTACCAAAAAAGTTCAGGGGGCCCCAAAAACCGGGAAAAATTTCAATAGAAAACTGAAAAAAATAAAGCTATTGCAGTGCAATGTCTACACTAAGTCTTGGTGAACTTTTTTCCAGTATTCTTATAGAGCTTGTCTGTGTTTCGCCCCGCGGCTCCCCCCCCCCCCCCCCGCTACCACCCGGACTTTAACAGCGGTAGATGCCCTTTAAAATTCTCTACCTAACTACATAAAATCTTCCAACTCTGATCTAACTAAGTTGTAAGGATCACAGCAAACAGTAGAGCTTTCTCTGTGAAGAAATAGAATAATTTCTCTGAGCTTTTTTGGACACAGCCAGAGCGCAACGTCCTACTGCTATGGACCGAGGGGAACCCCTGATCAGAACAGGAAGGGCTGTTCTAAGTAAAACGAGTCATGTATTTTTCCAGCCAATCGCAACCAACCCACATCCCATTCATACTCGCACACACATCCACCCGCACTATTCTGAAAACTGATTTGCTGTGCCGCCAAAAGTCAGGAAGTGCCGAAAATGGCGCGATATTAATGGAATGCAAAATTTAACCTAAATTATCGCAAAATCTAAAAATTTCGATCAACATAAAAACTGTGCCGATTTCAACTTTGTCGATAATAATCGCTCAACACTAATGACCATCACTTCCAATCGCTTTAGGCTTAAAAACACACCCATTGAACTCCTAAATTACCCAGTATATATTCTACATTGGTTAGTATGAAGTTTGTTTATTCCAGTCGTTTAAAACAAGATATGCTATACATAGGCAAATTATCCAAGGGCTGAGGAAGAGTGGATTTTTTTCTACCTGATTATATCAGAAATTGATCTAATTGATTATATGTGGATTACTTTTATGGGATTTAATAAAGGCAACTTTTAAATTGGATTTGTATGGATTCAAGTGCTGGCTTTCACTTGTTTACAACTATGAATATAAACTGGTCCTAGGTACTTAACTGATTGTAGTAGGCAGAACAAAGACTAGATGTATATACAGTAGTCCTGAGGATGTAATGTCAAGGATTACGTGCTGGGAAGATTACTATCTACATTGGAGGAAAAATAACATACCACCCATGCCAAGGGTGTAAGACATATACAATTTCTTAAGCAGCAGTAAACTGTATGGTACATAGAGGAGATGCACCTTTGTTGGTACATCACATTATTGAATTCTTATCCATTTTCATAGCAGTATCCAAGCGTGTAGTTGTAGGAAAATGTACAGATGTAATAGTTGCACCCAGGCCTTGGTGCATTAAGAGGCCACATGTCCCTTCTGCTGTATAAGACACCATAATTATGAATGGAGCATAGTGGCTGGAGACCCTGTAATATATATATAACGTTGGAGTCCAGGAGCTTCATTTCACAGCTCTGATAGCAATTGTGATAATTTGGTGCTGAAATCAGCTGTGACATTCCTTGACCAGTTATGGTCTTTACTTTGCAGTGTCTTAATGTAACATTATAACCACATATCTTCTGGATATAATCCTGCACTATAAATATATTGAACCCCTTTAAAACACTAATTGAAGGAAAATATATCAAAGATGTAGTGCACTGTAACTACAGATCTTACCAACAGAGAGAACATTATTGTCCTTTTGTATGAGGAAATTTAAATATTACATTTGTTTTAACATTTCAGTATTTCTTACTTGCTACCTTCCTGTCCAATTTTTTTAGAGCAGGCTGTAGAATTAAAATATGTTTGGTCTTTTTAACTCTATGACATGTACCAAATCTTCGTCATCCGTGCTTGTAGAATATAGTGGTTGTCTCATGAAAACGATTCCTTTATAACATGATCAGCTGCCACTGTCAGTTTAGACACACATTTCCAATGCATGAATGTGCATCTACCGTTTATAATTCATCAATGTACTGGATCCCTCAGAATGGATCTATTTATCTGTTTGAAACTAACATATACTATATATTACTCTTTGTCCGAAAGTGAAAAGCATGCTTAAATCAGGTTGATGAGTAATTAAAGAATATTATTAAATATTTAATTTTTTCACCATAAAGGGGTGTTCCCCACAGAGAAACATCTGTTTCACTGGTGGTGAGAATGGGATCACATGATAAAGCTGAACTTAATCAAAAGGTTCAAAATGTATGGATGCAACTGAGTGAAAAAATTGCATTACTAGAATATTGGTGGAGAGTTAATACAATATGTGAAAAAGGGTGCTTTAAAGGGGTGTTTCCATGAAGGAACATGAGCTACACAGATCAGCACGTAGCTAGCTATGAGCTGACCATGAATGAGAAATACAGAGAGTGGTGCTTGCGGCCATCCTCCCCATTCTTTCCTATAAGAGTTCTAAATATAGTAGAGTGCACTCACTTGGCTATATTCGAACCCCCCATAGAAGTGAATGGGAGAATAGCAGCAAGCACCAGTCCACATCTCTTGTCTACAATGCTTTTCAGTGTAGGACTATCTCATTAAAATTGCATGAGCATTGATCAAACCTCGCCCTCCTCATTCCTTGCACAGAATACTTCTGAAGGTTTAATTTTTGCCCTAAACCACCAAGTTTGCAGTGATATACTTGGCGAGACCCTACAATGAATAGTAAAGTTATACAACTTCCCTGTTTCACATTTGTCATGGGTCTGAAGGTGGATTCATTGAGTCAGATACCGGCTTTTGCACGTCGAAGAGAGGCGTCTAAGATGTACCCTGGTTTTTACTCTTAAACCCTTATACAAGGGATCTGGTCTTCGTTGCAGGTAGGGATATAACTAATGAAGGTTAAGCCCCATACAAACTTTTGGATCCCCTCCATTTACTAGTTCCTCTCAACAGTAGTCATACAGTTACAAATACATCACCATAATTCCATCTACTGCTACCAAACAACTCCCACTATACCAAGATCAACATTACAAATAACGCTGCTACATAAGGACCTGATTATACTGCTAGAACAAAATCACATATGACCGTCACATAGTGATTGAAATAATACTACTAATAATACTATTACTGAATAAAGATCACTATACAAAGACCAATGTTACTTCCATACATTGACCATTTTGTGGTAAATACTAGGTCTACACAGACGCTCTGCAAATGAATAAGTGATTAAAGAACAGTTACATCCATTAAATTACAGGTGATGTCTTCTCTGAAGATTTATTCACTTTACCTTTTCTTCTCCATCTGGTCCAGACCGCAACAGTTACTTCTCCTGGCAGTGACTCATCAATGCTGAAATCTCCCTACAAATATCATAGAATCATCTCTTTTTTAGCACCTCTATCCTGTTCCACACATCTGTACAAACTCCCAATAAGGTCATACTTGGGAGGGGATGAGGGTACTTATGGGGTGATAGGTACGGGCTGTATTTTGTGTTGGAACTAGCCAACATAACACAATGGCAGGGGGTAGGGGTTACAGGACACACCTTACAGTCACAATCGCCTAGGGGAGTGGGTGTGACCAAGAACCAACCCTGTACCCACCAAGGATCATGCTGTTTGGTCTGAACTTCATCCCCTGCACCCACAGAAGATAAAGTGCAGGCATGATCTTCTGGGAGTTCAAGGAATAAAGTTTAGTACTGTCATGCTTGTTTTCATGTTTCTGTATTTCTACCAGTTTCCACATAAGTCAATTTTGAACTACGTTGGGCCTGCTATATCCATTTCTTTAACAAAATGCTTAACAAGAGAAGTTGTTGGGAAGTGTTTATTTAAATAAACTATTGTTATTGGTAATTTTTTTACCATTTTATTACAGGGTCAGTAATGGAGGTGTCTGATGGATACCTCTCTACAGTGGGGAAATAAGTATTTAGTCAGCCACTAATTGTGCAAGTTCTCCCACTTAAACGATGAGAGAGGCCTGTAATTGACATCATAGGTAGACGTCAACTATGAGAGACAAAATGAGAAAACAAATCCCGAAAATCACAAATCCTGAATTTATTTGCAAATTATGGTGGAAAATAAGTATTTGGTCAATAACAAAAGTTCATCTCAATATTTTGTTATATATCCTTTTTTGGGCAATGAAAGAGGTCAAACTTTTTCAAAAAGGGCCCTTCACAAGGTTGGCACCCCACTTTTGTGGTTTTTGGTTGGGCCCCTTTCCTCCATGCGGGGTTTCTCCCTACAGATTAATTTTTTTGGGGAGCTGTCGTGGGCAACTTTGGACTTTCAACCCCCTAAAAAAGGTTTTCCTTGGGGTTGAGATCCGGGACTGGCTAGGCCCAACTCCAAAAATTTGAAATGCTTTTTTACGAAGCCACCCTTTGTTCCCCGGGCCGGGGTGCTTTTTTTATCATTGTAAAGGTGAAAAAAACCCACCCAATTTTTTCCCTTCTTCATCCCCGTTGCTGATGGAAAAAGGGTTTGCCCCAAAAAACCCCTTCACGTTTCATAGCCCCCTTCATTTCATTTTGAAAGGATCA
Source organism: Phyllomedusa bahiana (assembly GCA_025379985.1). Lineage (NCBI taxonomy): Eukaryota > Metazoa > Chordata > Amphibia > Anura > Hylidae > Phyllomedusa > Phyllomedusa bahiana. The sequence goes on from JAODAL010043804.1 coordinate 8,673, forward strand.
TCGTCCTGGTCCCTTCTCAGAAAAAAACAGCCCCATAGCATGATTTGCACCCCCATGCTTCACATTTAGGTTTTCTTTCGATCCCAACCCTCAGCATTTCTCTTTCCCTCCAAACATGACGAGTTGTTTTTTCTACCAAACATTTTCTATTTTGGGTTTCATTGCCCAAATATGACATTCCCCCAATACTCTTCGGGGACCCTCCAAATGCTCAAATAGAAAACTTCAAAAGGGCCCCCGGACAGTATTTGGCTTAAGCAGGGGGACAGTTTGGCACTGCGGGATCTAGCCCCTTTGGGCACTAGGTTTTTAATGATGGTAAGCCTTTTTTAACTTTGGTCCACCACCCCGCGGGTTTTTTTCACTAGGTGCCCCTTTTGGGGTTTTCGGAATTTTGTCCCCGGGTTCTTTGAAAAATTTTGCCCCCATGGATAAGATTTTGTTGGGAAAGCCTAGATAAAGGGGAGTTTATCAGTGGTCTTGTATGTCTACCATTTTCCCAATTTTTTGCTTCCACAGTTGATTTTTTTCACACCCAAACCCGCCCTTTCCTTTTTGCAGATTCAATCTTCCTTTAGCCTTTGGGGCGGGGGTACAATTTTGTTTCTGGTGTCTTTCGACGCTCTTTTTGGTTTTTTAACCCTGGTTTGGGGAATTGGGCTGTTTGAGGTTGTTGTACAGGGGGGGTCTTTTTTTTACTGATAACAAGTTCAAACCCCATGCCATTTCTACAGGGAATGAAATGGGGGAAGAGGACCTTTTTAAAAAAGAAGTTGCAGGGTGTGAGAGCCAGAAATCTTGCTTGTTTTTAAGGGGCCAAATACTTACTTTTCCCCCATATTTTTTTTAAAAAAAAATTTTTTCCAAAAAAAAAAGGGAATGTGATTTTTTGGATTTGGTTTTTCCCCCATTTTTTCTCTCATAGTTGAAAGGGCTTTCCTAAAGATGTCCCAAATTTCAGGCCTCTCCTCTTTTTTTAAAATGGGAGAATTGCAAAAATTTGGGGGCTAAAAAAAATACTTTTTTTCCCCCCCTGAATTCCATTTTCAGGGGCTTGCCCGTCAGCCAACAAATGTTTTTGTCACCCCCAAAACTGACAAATTTTCCCCCCTTTTATTAACCTTCTTAAACTCCTTACCCAACCCCCAGCGGGACTTTGGGGAATTTTGTTTCCTTCAAAAGCGGATCATCGCAGCAGCTGTAGGTTGGTTTTTTTTTTTTTTATTATTAAGTTTTTTTGGGAAACCAATTCTGCCACTGCTGGTTTTACCTTGGCTGGTTATGAAAAAAAGGAGGGGACCCCACAACATTTTCTCTTAATTATTTATTTGCTGATTATAGTAGAAGGCCTATTTTACAATTTTCAAAAAAAAAATTTTTAAAAAAACCGCAAGAAAAACTTTTGTAATTTTTTTGTTATTTTTGGGTAGGACTGACCTCCTTTTGAGACATTTGACCAAGAAAAAAGAAAGGTTTTCCCCTTTTTATCCGGCGGGGTGTTCACTTTCCCCAAAAATTTTAAAGTCCCAGTTAAAAATGCAAACCTCTCCAAAGGATAAAATCTTGGGTTGTTGCCCTTTTTTTTAAAGGGGATCAATGGGATTCCACCAGGGAAGGGGGAAATTTGGCAAATGTCCCAGTAAGGCTTTGTTTACATGGGGTGGACAAAAAAAAACCTGAAACCCCAAGGGCCTTTAAAAATTTAAAAAAACTGGGGGTTTTTTGTCCACTGCCGGGGCCCAAAAACCCGTTGAAAAAAAAATTTTGTTTTTTTTTTGTGGTTTTTTTTCAGAAATGCACAAGGGAATTTGATTTTCTTGTGTTTTTTACAAAAAAAAGCATCAAAAAACCGGGAAAAAAATCACTCAAAAAAAATCTGGTGCTTTAATAGCCTCCCAATTTAAATTTTCTTTCCCTGTCGTCGTTTTTTTGGCCCAAAATGTTTCAAAAAAAGGGCCAGCAAATAAAAAGAGCTGGAAAAAAAAAAAAATTCTTTGGGACCCCAAAGGAAAATTTTTTTATACAAATTCCCAGGGGAAATTTTTTAAATCGTTTTTTTCAGCGTTTTATAAAAATGAAAAACGCTGGAAAAACTGACTTTTTTGTGCAGTGGAGACATCGTCTAATAGTTGTCAAAAACAATTAAACACTGAAATGCATAGAGACATATGGGACAAGGTCAGTTGACCATGGTGGGGCTGTTTTTTTGGGTTTTAAAAAAAGGGAAAAAGATTTCTTTTTTAAAAATTGGCGTAGGGTGATTAGCCACAGATGAAAAGAACAAGCCCGTTTGTCTTCAAAAAGGGTCTACAGATAGTTTAAAATAAAAAAAATTCCCAAAAAAATTTTGGGGAAACTTTGCCCAAAAGAACTAAAAGGACTTTTGTCAATATTTTTCTATTTTGCCTTTGGCCCAAAAATTTAAATCTACAGTTTTAACCCATCTATTTAAAAACAAAACCTTTAAATTTTAATTTTTTCCCAAAAATCTTAAACCCCTATACAACCCATTTAAAAAACCCGAATCTTACCTCATCATTTAAAACCCCTTTTTGCCCTTTTGAAAGGGGAATAACTCCCTTTTTTTCATCAAGTTCCCGGGGGAAACCCCCCCCTTTTTTAAAGGAGAGCCTTATTCTTTTGCAAAAAACTTGCTTTAGTAAGGGGGCCCAAGCCCAACTACTTGGGGCCCTTCCCTCCCTAAAACTAAAAGCACAGAAAAAAATAAAGGGCCCCCCCGTGGGCAAACCCTCTGCAAACAGGTTACAAAATTTTGAAAGAGGTGGGAGAAACAATTTAAAAAAGTAATTTTTCCTTGACCCGCCGAAATGTTTTGCCAGCAAAACCCGGCTTTTTCAGGGCTTAAGGGCCGATACATTTTGGTTGAACTCAAATTTCCCCTTTTTTATCTTTTTAGGTAAACCCCCCCATCCAGGGGCTCACCAATTAGCTATCAGAGAATCCACATAAAACCCACTCCCCCTTCCGCGCGTGCACACTCATAACATGTCCTGCTGAAGCTGCCACCATGCTCTCATGAGCCAACAACCTTCAGTCAAATTTGCCATCTCCATAACAGGCTTGCGCCCCATCTTACCGTACTGCCCGTGCCAATGCACTGCACCAACAAACACCTCAGCCCTGACTGTGATGGGCTTCCATCTCACTTCTCTCATATTATTGCAACTGCGTGCCTCACCTAGAATGAACTAAGCAGACTAGGTATCACATTACACAGCACGTGCACATGTCGGCGAGGTCAGGCATGACGTTTTAAATTGTGATCTCTCACCTCTGTCTACAAGTGTCACCTGCTGCAGACGGTGTCACAAGGGGGCCTTATTTGTTCTGTGTCTATGAGATTAGGGACGACTGCCCAAGTAGTTGGCTTGGATCCCTTACTGAAGCTAGTACTTTGCTATAGATATAAGCTCTCCTGTATAGTGGTCACCGATTGATGATAGAAAGGGAGTTATCCTCTTTCAGAAGCAAAAAGGGTTAAATGATGAGGATAGAGATCAGGTTTTTTAAATAGTGTGTATAGAGGTTAAGAGTTAGATATAATAAAAGTTACGTTTTAGTGTTTAATAGATAGAGAACTGATAGAGTTTAAGTTTGCCTATGGCAAAATAGTAAATATACAGATAGTTAAGTCACAGGCGGAAGGTCAGGTCAATCAGCAGACAAATGGAGTAGTCAGAAACTAGTCAAGGGTCAGAGCGAAGAAACTAGACACTGGATATCCCTCAAGATACTGTACGTAATACCAAAAAACTGGCAATGAGCAGAATGGGAGGTGCTCTTTAAGAATCCACAGACAGAAGGACATAGGCTGGGGAAATCTAGGTGGCACATGCTGGCTCTTTAAATCACAAAGGGTAAGTGTCCAAGTACCCTAGAGGAAAGATGGCAGTAGAGGCAGAACAGAGAGGATCATTGACTGTGGGAAGGACACATGGCATCCAGGTATAGGGAATGAGCCATGGCATGTGACAACATTATTTTCTCTGCTATCTACTGTGTGCAGAATCTCCACTGTATTCTATGACATGCAGCAAGTCATGGCTTTTCTCCATCTCCCGCTTCCAAGATCTCACAGAAATAAACCAGTCAATCACAAGTATGAAGCAGGGGAGACAGGCTGAAGCTGCATTACCTAGGAATACATAGGTCAATTTGCAGTGTGAGTTAGGAGACAGAATCTTAAAGGGGTTCTCCGGGACTATCTTTTTATTTGTTATAGGGCTCAAAACGGTATTATATTAAACTTTGTAATTCATACTTATTCAAACTTATTTACCTGTCCTGCTGTACAAAAACAAAGAGCCTTGTCTTCCCATACTCTTATCCCCTGGAAACTACCTGACGTCATTGATCACATGGCCTCAGTGAACGTTTTGTCATCACTCAGTGTGAGTGTTTTGAAGCCAGGCTCGGCTCAAAATCACACCCCTGTAGTGGGTGTCACCTGAGCAAAAAATGATCTGGCTGTATTTACTCTTTCCAGTCTGTAGTTTGCAAGTGAAAATAAGTAATTACATTACAGTATTTACAGAGGAGGGGGATCTGTTTGTTTATCTTTGAGTCCTGCTGGCAGAATTCAGTAATGGTAGCAGAAGATAGCAGTTCAGAGCTTGGAGTTGTTGTGTACTACTGTCATTAAAAAGTCTTCACTACACAAGCCGAGACACTTACCAACAAATTTCTACAGAAAGGATACCCAGCTAATCGAATAAAAGGCGCAATAGAAAAAGCCGCAGCACTCACCCAGGAACAACATTTAGAGCCCAAAAAGAAGGAAACAAAAGCTGATTTTAACCTCTGCTTCACAACCACACACAATTCTCAGTATAGAGAAATAAAAGATATAATTAATAAACATTGGAACTTGCTACTCAGAGACGCTATACTGAAAGGAACTATTCCAGAAAAACCACAATATATATATAGAAAGACAAAAACTCTGAAAAATATCCTAGCACCCTCCCATCTAAGACAACATAAGGAGGTTGCTACATCCAAAGAAAACACCACACCTGGAACATCAGGATCTTTAGCATGCAACCACCACTTGCAAATGCTGTTCCACCATAGTGAAGAGTGACCACTTTGCTTCCAATTCCACAAGAGAAAAATTTAAAATAAAAGATAATCTCACTTGTGCCAGCACATATGTAGTATATCTCATCACCTGTCATTGTGGCTCACAATATGTGGGGAAGACCACTACAAAATTGTCCCGTAGACTTGTAAATCACCGCTACGATATAAAACATAAGTGCATGGTTTACAGCATCCCACGCCACATAGCTGAATTTAATGGTGATGAAGAACCAAAATTCAGCATACAACCCATCGAACACATTCATCAGTCCCACCCCGACCGTGCGAAACAACTGGGTTATAGGGAAGCATACTGGATGTACAAATTGAACACCCTCAGACCTCATGGTCTAAATGAAATGCATGAATCTATCATTAAATAAATCATAATAGAATAGTTCCCACAGGCAAGAAAAAGTCTTTTGCATGCACCTTCCATGTATATATTTTTTTATGTACCATGTATTGTATATTTTCTATAGTGTGTATATTTCCTTCCTTTTTACAGGGGGACTGTATATTTATATACATGTATAATAATTTTTTACATCAGCTTTTAATCGGCTCTTTTATTCACTGCAGTTCCCGTATTGATAAAACATTTTTTAATATACAGTTCTTATCGCAGGTTTTTAAACATACAAGTCTTAAATATATATATATATTTATCTATATCGCGCCCTGTTTTTATGGTTTGTTTTAATTTTAAATATGACTTTTTTTAATGTATACATAAGCATATATAATGCATACATTTTATGCATACATTTTATATCTTTCTTGCACATATTATTTTTCTATTAATTTTCTTCATTTTTTCATTTTATTGTATAAACTCATTATTTCCATTCGATTGAGATATTTATCCTGTATTTTTTCTGTCTCACTTGCCCACTTTTATCTGAATTGTCACTGATTACTATGTTTCATTCATATTTGTTGTTTTACACATGTTTGTCTTTGTTTATCTTTTTTCATTCAACCTCGTTTGCGTTCTTAATCACCGTCCATTTAGCCTCGTTTTAACCATATGCATAGGTATATAAACCTGCTGTATTGTTGTGTTTGATACATCTGAGGAAGCTGATGTGATACCAGCGAAACGCGTAATGTTTGCTCAATAAATGTACAGAAAAGTATAGCTATTGCTTCTTGTCTATTTTCTCCTAGCGCTCTAGAACCGCGATCCCATTCCGATTAACGACAGTTATCTGTCTTTAATTATCTCTATTATTACTGTCATTAAAATGATGACTGCAGCTCTGTGCAGTTTACACAGTGATTCATGAGTCCTAACTATTAATATGACAGCAAGTACAGAGCTGGGGGGATTACATACTAATGTCAGCACAATTTCTAGCAGTTATAACTGTGGAGGAAAGTCCTAGATTGCAATGCAGTCTGGGACTTGAAGGAAAGAGATGCTGGAGAACTACTGACACTCCCACAGCAGGAAGTTTCACTGGACCTTATGATAGATGAATAATGAGGAAAAAGAAAAGAAACACATAAAGGTAATGGAATATCTTTACTTTTCAATATAAATGCTGTTTATAGTGGTCTATGAAATCTTTAAACTTTAAGTTACTGATCCATCACTTGCTGCTTTTAGATAAACATCAGAGCAGAGTAAATGACTCCATCACCTCTGCTTCTACAAAACAAGAGGTATAATGGGAAATGTATGCTGCAGGGCTGCACAAAAGACTGTAAAAATATGCTGATTTCAAAGCATTCAGAAGCCTTTACAGGTATCACTTACACCTATAGAGATGTTATTGTGACCTTTGATTGCATAGCTCCTATTAGTGAACGGAAAAATATGGAAATACCAGGTGCCAATTTTTTCTTTTTTTTTATTAAGTTACAATTCTAGCCCCACCCCCGTGTCTGCAACAGTGGTATTGCTAGGATCTGTAAAGATATCTGCTCCGACTAACTGTGTGTATATATAGATATATATATATATATATATATATATATATACACACAGTTGAAACCAGAAGTTTTACATACACTATGGGAAAGACACGTATGCATGTTTTTCTCACTATCTGACATGAATTCAGAATAAACCTTACCCCTTTTAGGTCAATTAGGATTACCAAAATTATTTATATTTGCCAAATGCCAGAATAATGAGAGAGGCGTTTTTATTACTTTCTGCAAAGTCGAAAGTTTACATACATTTAATTAGTGTTTGGTAGCATTGCCCTTAAACTATATGACGTGGGTCAAATGTTTTTCACAATAGCTGGTATGAATTGTGGCCCATTCCTCCTGAAGGAACAGGTTTGACTGAGCCATGTTTGTAAGTTGCTTTGCTTGCAACTGCTTTTTCAGCTTTGTCCATACATTTGAGAGGGCTTAGTGATGGCCACTCCAATACATTGAATTAGTTACTCTTAAGCCACTTTGTAACCAGTTTGGCAGAATGCTTTGGGTCATTGTCCATTTGGAAGACCCATTTCCGTCCAAGCTTTAACTTCCTGGCTGATGTCTTGAGACGTTGCTTCAGTATTACCGCATAATCTTTTTTCCTCATGCTGCCATCTATTTTGTGAAGTGCACTAGTCCCTCCTGCAGCAACACAACCCCACAACATGATTCTGCCACCCCCATGTTTCACAGTTGGGATGGTGTTCTTATGCTTCCAAGCGTCTCCCTATTTCCTCTAAACGGATAAAAAAGGAACGGGCGCTCGTCACTTTGGAGTAAATCCACGTGGATACCACCATGGGATGAAAATAAAAACACTTTATTCCAAATAAAACAAAAGAAAGGTGGCCTTAATGCTTTAAGTAAAATGTGGGATAACCGTTTCGTGCCCATGGCACTTCCTCAGATGCAAAAAGTGTTACATAGTATGGGCAAGTTGACAAGAGGTTTATATATTGAGTAACCAAACCTGTGGTAGGTGGAAGGAATAAACCTATCACCATTCTTATAATAAAACAATCAAAAGACCAATAGAGAATTTTAAAATTGGGGTATAAAGCTAAAAGAAGATCTCATTGGTAGAAGCAAAGGCGGGAGATTTAAATCAACCAATAGAGGGATGAGACACTCTATCCCATATTGTTATGTGGGTAAGAAATGACCAATCACAGGGGGTATACAAACTACTGCTCTAATAGGTTAGTCCAATGGAGGGAAAATTTGAATTAGCCAATGGTAAGGCTCTCTAGATGTGTTAAGATTTAGAAAAAAAGAGTGCTTGGGCTGTGATATAGTGTGCGGAGCGCTCTGAGAAAAGAGCGCATATATTGACACGAAATGCCGAAGGAGCGCAGACACCGACAAGCGTGCCGGTAAAACGTGACAATTGTTTTTGGTCTTTCCCAAGAATACGAAGTGTGGCGATTATAAAAAAACCGTGAAAAGTGTTTGTAAGAAGGAAAAAAAAAAAAAAAAAAAAAAAAAACGTTGAATGTGTTTGTATAAAGGGAAAAAAAAAAAAAGGAGCGTTGTGTAAAGAAAACCGGTTTTTTGGGGGGCAATATATTATTTTTATTATTATTATTGTTTTTTTGGAGCCCCCTTGTTCCCCAGGGCCTGTACATTTCGGGGGGAAAATAAATAACATTGGTCAGAAAATTTAAAAAGTGAAAATAAGTGCTAAAAACGGTACAAAAGGGAGAGGGTCCCGCCCTGAGGGCTTACAAACTCAGGGAAAGGGTGAAGAGACAGGAGGTGAGGGCGACATGTTTGTGGGGGGAGGAGTGCGCACGTTAAGTTTGGGTTATAGGCAATCCTGAAAAGGTAGGTTTTCAGGTTTTCGTTTGAAGCCGGGAGAAGGGGGAGAGCTGAGGTGTTGGGGCAGTGATTCCAAAATGTGGGGGAAGCACAGAGAAGTTTTGGGGACGTTATGTGAGGAGGTGATAAGAGGAGGCAGGGAGAAGGTCCGTTTAGGGGCGGAGGTTGGTGGGGGAGGTTTTAGAGATTAAGGCGAATAATGAAGGGGGGGGGGTTTTGTAGAGCTTTAGGCAAAATTGCTACTTTAACTGGATCGCTGGGCAAAGGTAGCCCGTGAAGGGGTCGGCGGGGGAGAGGGCAGGGGGTACGAGGAGAGAGGTGAATAAAGGGCAGCAGAGTTAAGGGTGGTTTTGAGGGGAGGAGGGTGCTAGCTGGGGGGCCCCCAAGGAGGTGTTGCAGTAGTCAAGGGGGAATGACGAGGGCATGGAAAACCCGATTTTTTGTGCTTTCAGAGTTTAAAAAATCGGGGATTGGGGAAAATTTTTTTTAAAGGGGGAAAGGTGACGGGGCAGAGGTGGGGGTTTTTGGAGTGCGGTTTGAAGGACAATTGGGGGCAAAGATTATCCCAAGGAGCGGACGTGGTGGGGTGAAGGTTACCCCATTAACAGTGATAGAAAGACCCGGGTGGAGGGATGGGGGGCCGGGGGGGAAGATATATACAAAAAGGTGGCGAGCAAACCAAAATTAAGTTTTGGGGATAAAAAAAGAAAACCCCAAGGGAGGGGGTTTGTTGAAACAAAATTTGATTGGGGGAAGGGAGAAACTATGGGGAAAGGGCCAAAAAACATGAGTAAAATGCAAGAGACCGACAGTGGATACTGACACAGATACTCCTTACTTTGTAAAAAAAACTTTAATAGTATAATGTGAATTTTTTCGAAGTGTTTGTTTTCCCAATAAACAAGCTCTAGGGCTTCATTCAGGCCATTGGGGTTCACTGTGCGCAGGGGTGAAAACCCATCCAAAATCCCTTTCTTTCTTTTGAAATTTTCAAAATTTCTGTCATGTGATTGGTTTACGTGGTCTATGGGTTTTAAGGGTTTTAGTTTAGTAGGGTCTTGCTGATGGAATTCTTTATAGTGCCTTATAAAAACTTTTGATTAAGATCCGCTTTTTGATACGGGAAATTGGGGGCCTTTTAATCCAAATGAAAGGGGGACTGTGGTGCCCCCCACATACTGAAAATTTGCAGTACATTAAATTGGGTAGATAAAAAGGCACTTTTAAAAAATTCAATAAGTGTTTCATTTTAATAGGTGACTTTGGGGGTTTTGGAATAAAAAGTAGTTTTTAGTAAATATAGAATGCGGGGGGGGGAAAGGCATAATAGGTGCACAGGGGCTGCTGCTGCCGTTCATTATGGACATTTTATTTTCTTTTGGCCCTTTTAAAACCAAAAAGGGGAGCAAAAATTTTTTTAAATTTTGGGGTGCTCTTCAAAAGATCAGTTTGGGGGTTTTCGGGAAAGGGTTTTGTTGAAAAAAAAGTGTCTTTTTTAATTTTTGGGCCAGTGCTTGCTTAGTGTTTTTTGATCTGGGCATGTGGGTGCTGTTTTTGGGTAAACCAGTGAAATTTTTCCCTTCTCTTTTCACATAGCGGTTTATTTTCAACTGATTCTGTTCGTTTTGGAATCTTTTTGTATCAAACAGTCTTTTTGTTGCAGTTGAGCCAGTTTGTTCTCTGCATCTTGTAGCAATGTGAGGGGATATCCCTTTTTAAGAATCTGTTTTTTGATATTTTGGGTTTGTTCACTATAGACTAATCACTAGAGACCTTTTTTCTCACACACCTGTTTTGGGCCCAAAATTTGGTACTTTTTGTTACCCAAGGTCTATGATGCCCAAACGGGGAAAAATGGATGAAAACTTTTGCCCATCACTTTTTTTAAAAAAGGGTTGCTGGGGGAAGGACCCAAATTTTTTTAAAAAATATCTAAATCCAAAAATTCAATTTTAGATAACCCCAAATTGTGATGTGAAATGGATGCCCCATGAATTATTGTTTATATCCTGATATAGGTGGGGGAGTGATTCAAAAGGGCCCCATCCAGAAAAAGAAGAGATTGTCATGTTTCTCTTATAAAGAGCCCTATAAAAGGGTGTAATGGGTGGGAATGTTTAAAATTTGTTTAAAAGACCCCCATAAATTTGATTAGCGAAAGAGGGTGCCCCCTTTATTACCCATGGGGGTCCTTTTAATTTGTATGGGAAATCACCGTTATATTTAAAGTAGTTGTTCTCCAGTATAATTTTAAAACCCTTTTAAAAAGGGAAATTTTTTAAAGGGTGGGACCCCCAATTTTCACCCATTTTTTTTCAAATGTTTGGGCTAAAATTTTTTGGAGACCCAAGTATGGGGAATGTTTTTGGAAGAGGGCATAAGTCCATGCCCCACTAGTTTTATATGGTTGGTTTATGTGTAGATCAGAAAGTATTTGGGTTTAAAATTGGCTAAAATTTTTTAAGTAACTTTAAAGAGGGTAACATGTTTCTGTAAATGAGGACTATGTAATGTGAAAAATTACTGGCAAAGGAGTTTTTTCCCGATATGTTTGGGGTCTGCCAGGAGGGGCCGGGATTTTTTTTATGTATTTTTAGGAAAAAAAATATAAAAAGGGTGTGCTGGGCCCCCTTTAAATTTAAGAAAAAATTTTTTTTCTTTTTTGAAAAAACCCCAATCAATAAAATTGGTTTATCAGTTTTTAAAAAAATAGCAGTACGGGCGGGGAAATGGACATGGAAAACGAGTAAGTAATATATAAAGTCGGCCCAAAATTACCGGGTTTCCCCTATGATACCGGGCGGGGTCCAAATAACGCCCCCCCGCCGCCTTTGTGGCGGGTTTGAAATAACAAAGGTTTTTGTTATTTTGAAAATTATTTATTCCCAATTTTTCCCCCCTTTCTTAAGATTGGACGGGTTTGTTCATGGATTTTTTTTTGGTAGGACTCTTCATTTCCCCCAACCCCAGAAAAATTTTTTTAATAAAATTTCCCCCCGGACGTAGGGAAAAAATTTTGGATTTAAACGGGAAAGAGTATTTTTTTGTTTTTGTCCTCGTTTGTGTAAATTGGTGAGGGGGTTTAGTAGGGAGTGCCCTAGGGAGAGTGGGGCTTTCTAATTATTTTTCTGGAAATCCAAAAAAAAAGGTAAAAAGGGTTGTTTTCTACAAATTTGTGGGGCAAAAAAAAAAAAGCCCTTTTCCCTAAAGTGTTTTAATTTTTAAATTCCCCGTAAGCCCTTTAAGTGAGTCTTTTTTTATAAAGAGGGGTTAAAGAGGAAAAAACCAAACCCTTAACAAAAATTAGGAGCCCAAGGGAAATTTAAAATTTATTTCAAAATATTTTACAACCTAAAAAAAAAAAATTTTAAATTTAAAAATTACTTGGGGAAAGGACTAAAATTTTTCCCCTACAAATAATAAAATTTAAAAACCATTTTGATCTTTTTTTTTGGATTTCCAAAAAACAAATTTGGGAAAGCTCCCCCCTCACTAGACACTTCAAAATAAACCCCCTCACCAATGACACTTTCGCCCGGAAAAAAAACAAAAAATCCCTTTTCCCTTTTAAAATTTCCAAATTTTACCCCATACAGTCTCAGGGACTTTTTCAAAAAAACTTTTTTGAGTTGGTAGTGAAGAGTTGCTACAAAAAAAAACCATGAAAAACCCCTTCCAATTTAAGAAAAGGGGGGGAAATTGGAAAATAAAGTATTCCCAAAATAACAAAACCAAAGTTATTCCCCACCGACAAAGGCGGCGGGGCCCTTTATTATGGACCACCCCGGGGTATCATGGGGAAAATTCCCTGGTATTCTGTCCAAACAACATTTTTATTACTCTGTGTCCATGATCCATTCCCTGCAGTACATGCAAATTTTTTTTAAAAAATCTGAAAAACCAAGTTTTATTGTTTTGGGTTTATTAACAAGAAAAAAAAAAAGTTTTTTTTTCTCATTGAAGAGCCTTTGCAACCGTTTTTTTTATTTTTTACCTAAAGACATAAAAAAATCCAGGGGACCTTCTGGCAGACCCCTCATATCGGGGCATTAACTCCATCCAGTAATTTATCACATTAAATAGTTTTCATTTACAAAACTTTTTTCCTCCCCTTTAAAATTTCTTAAAAAAATTCTACCCCAAATTTAACCCAAATACTCTCTGTTTTTACCCCAAAAACCAAAACCCGTATACTTGTGACTATGGAGTTTACTGCCCTCTACACAAAAAATTCCACACACTTGGGTCTCCAATGTATAGCCCAAAAACTAGAAAATTTATATGAAATGGACCTCCCACTTAAAAAATTCCTTTTAAAAAGGGTTTAAAATTCATACTGGAGAACCAACTTTCTTTAAATTTTAACGGTGATACCTTAGGGAAAATTAAAGGAACCCCCTTGGGGATTAGGGGGGCACCCCCTTACGCTAATTCATTCTTTGGGGGGCTTTGAAGCCCAATTTATCTATTCCCACCCATTACACCTTTTATTTATCTCTTTATAAAAAATACATAGGGCAATCTCTTTTTTTTCTGGAGGGCCTTTTTGAATCACTCCAAAAACCCTTTTCAGTGATATTAAAAAAAATAATTTTCCCTGGGAAAATCCTTTCACATCACATTGGGATTATCATAAAATTGAATTTCCGGATTTAGACATTTTTCAAAAAATGGTTCTTCAAACCCCAGCAAAAACCCTTTTTCAAAAAAGTAATGTCAATAGTTTCAAACCAATTTTTCCGGGTTCCCTCATAGACCTTGGATAACAAAAAGTACCCTATGGCCCCAAAACAGGTGTTTTGAGAAAAAAGGGGCTTTATGATTTTAGTCTATAGTGAACAAACCAAAATTTCTCAGAAAAAGATTTTAGAAAAAGGGGTATCCTTCCCCAAATTTCTAAAGAAAGCAGCGAACAAAAATGGCTCAACTGCAAAAAAAAGACTGTTTAGCAAACAAAAAAGATTCAAAGCGAACAATCGTTGAAACTAAAAAGCTATGTGGGAAAAAGGGGGAAAATTTTCATGGCACCCATACCCACGCAGGCACAGATCAAAAAAACACTAAGCAAGCATGGCAAATAATTAAAAAAAAACCCCTTTTTTTCAAAAAAACCCTTTCCAGAAAACCCCAATCTGTTTTTTAGAAAAAACACCCAAAAATTTAAAAAAAAATTATTGCTCCCATTTGGTTTTAAAAAAAAAAGGGGGGGCCCAAAAGAAAATAAAACTGTCCATAAAGAACAGGGGAAGCGCAGCCCATGTGACCCGCTATTCCTGCCTTTGCTGCACTTCCCATAGTCACTTTTAAAACTACTTTCATTCTAATTACCAATGTCACCTAAATATAAAAAAACTTTTTTGAATTGTAAAGTGCCCTTTTTTCATCTACCTGATTTTAATGTGACTGCAATTTTTTCATTTGTGGGCCGCCCAAACTCCCCCTACATTTGAAAATTAAATTGGGCCCCAGATCCCGTATCAAAAAGGGGATCTTAATCACAGTGTAAACAAGGGAATAAAGAATTCCATCAGCAAGACCCCCACTAAACTAAACAAATTTAACCCATAAACCCCCGTAAAAACCAGGAAAACCAAAGACAGATTTTGAATATTACAAAAAAAGAGGTATTTTGGTTGTTCACTCTGCGCACAGTGAACCCCAATGGCCCGGGGAAGCCGTAGGTTTTTTTTATTGAATTTCACAAAAACTTTGAAAAGTTCAGCATTAAACCCATACGGATTTTTTCAAAATAAGGTATCTGTGCAGTATCCCTGTCGGGCTCTTTCTTTTTACTCATGTTTTAGTGCGCCTTTTCAATAGTGCTCCTTCACCAATCGTATTTTTTTTTTCAACACACCTTTTCTCATTGGTTTACTTTTTTTTATCCCCAAAACTTAAAATTTGGGCGTTCTGACCACCATTCTGTTTTATAGGGGCCCCAAAAATACCGGGAACATTTACAAATCGGGTCCTTTTTTTTTTTTTTTTTCCCCTTTACTGCAAAACCCTTCCCCCGGGTTTTTTTTTTTTTTTTTTTTTTTTCCCTTTAGTACCCAAAAAAAATTTTTAACGGTTTTTTTATAATCAGAAAACACCCCCGTTTTTGGGAAGAAACCCAAAAAGTGTCAGTTTTACCGGAAATTTCTTGTGGTGTCTGGCTCCTTCGGCATTTTTTTGTCAACATATGCGCTTTTTCTCAGAGCGCTCCCGACCTATACACAGCCCAAGCACCTTTTTTTTAAATTTTTAAACATCTAGGAGCCTTACCCTTGGTTAAATTTTGATTTTTCCCTTTTCCCTTTGGGCTAACCATTAGAAACAGTAGTTTGTACACCCCCGGGGATTTTGGGAAATTTTTTTAACCCAAGGACAATATGGGGTAGAGTTCCCCATCCCCCCTTTTTGGGGTTTATTTAAAAACTCCCCCCCTTTTGCCTAACCAATTTTAAGGGGGGTTTTTTTCTTTTAAGCTTTTTTACCCCAATTTTTTAAAATTTTCTATTGGGGCCCTTTTTTTTTGTTTTTTTTTTTTTTATAAGAAAGGTGATGAGGTTTATTCCCTTTTCCCCCTACCACAAAAGGGTTTTGGGTTTTTTTTAAAATTAAACCTCTTGTCCCAAAATTTCCCCCCTCTAGAACACGTTTTGCATCTGAGGAAGTGCCGGGGGACGAAACGCGTTATGCAAAAGTTATTAAAGCTTTTTGGCCCCCTTCTTTTTTTATTTGGGAAAAAATGTTTTTTTTTTCAAACCCTGGTGGTATCCAGTGGGTTTTTCTCCTAAAAGGGCGACACCCCCTTCCCTTTTTTTCCGTTTTTTAAATTTCAATAAACCCTTCTGATGTCCTTCCCCGGAATTTGAGACCCGGAAAAGAGGGCTTCGGTTTCCCCGGGGGTTTTGATGATAAAGCCCTAAAAGGGTTTTTTTTTAGTGTTGTGCCCTATACTAGATTGCACAACACCATCAGGTGAGCACCTTAATTATTTGATTTTTTCTATACATCAGACGTACTTTCACATAGAGCGCCATTTCCTTTTTTCTTTTTATTCTATATTTCCTCTAAACGTAACAATGGTCATTATGGCCAAACAGTCTTATCAGACCACAGGACATGTCTGCAAAAATGTAGGTGTTGGTTCCTGCATGCATTTGCAAACATTAATCTGGCTTTTATATGTTTCTTTTGGAGTAATGGCTTCTTCCTGAAAGAGTGGTCTTTCATCCCATGCTGATACAGTACTTGTTTCACTGAGGAGAATAATACAATGCTACCAGCTTCCGACAGCATCTTCACAAAGTCTTTTTCTTTTGTTCTTGGGTTGATATGCACATGTTGGACCAAAGCACATTCATCTCTGAGACAGAACCTGTCTCCTTCCTAAGCGGTATGATAGCTGGACATTCCCATCTTGAATGTATTTGTGAATAATTGTTTGTACAGATAAACGAGCCACCTTCAGGTACCTGGAAATTTCACTCAAGGATGATCCAGACTTGTGCAAGTCCACAATTATCTTCCTGATATCTTGGCTGAATTCTTTAGACTTTCCCATGATGTTACACACAGAAACAGTGAGTTTTTGGTGTGCTTTAAAATACATCCACAACTGTGTCTCTTATTGCCAATAAATCAGAATCTTCCAAAGACATGGCATCATCATATGGGCTGTCCCAACTTGTTTAAAGGCATAGTAATCCTGGTGTATGTAAACTTTTGACTTTGCAGAAAGTAATAAAAATGCCTTAAAATCTCTCATTATTCTGGCATTTGGCAAATATAAAAATTTTTGCTATCTTCGGAACTCCCATAGAAATAAACAGGGAGAACTGTTGTAAGTGCAGGACTCTTCCAGTTCTCTGAGGCCTCAGAAGGGGCTTTGCCATATGCTAAGTTCGCTTTTGGTACGCTTTGAACCATTATATATGTATACCATCCTATTATTTTTAAAGCACTACAATTCACCACAGGTGCATCAGTAATAAACAACAGGGACCCAGTTCCATGTCACACGTTGTTCCAGAAAAAAAAAAATTGGGCCAAAATATCTAAAAACAAACCAGTTGCCTTTGTCACTATATATAGTTATGTCTAAAGAAGTTAATTTCCTTATTGAAATATATTTGCCAGCACTGATGGATGCAGATAAATTCAACATTTTGGGTAACATTTTGTTATTTTGTCTTTTCAAGACCAATAAAATAAAAACATGGCTGTCCAAGAAACTTGAATTTCCCAAGCTGGGAAGTGTGCTCCTATATAAAGGTGTCCTAATATTAGCAGTGTGACATCCAGCAGCACATTATTGGCAACACTAAGTATGTTGTATATTTCATAACATATAAACATTGTTGTTACGTAAATGAGGGATCCACCATCTGAAAGTTGAAATGGAGGACGTCATAACACATTTCAGATGCCAGGAATTCTACAACCTGAAATCTTTCATCTTGGTCTAGACACTTGGCTGAAGTCCATGATACTACACACTTTGTGAGTTAGGGCATTTAAAGGGATAACCAGCCAGGAAAGTGAAGTAATAAAAGGAAGATAACTTTTAGATAAAGGATTATTTTGGATTATAGTTTTAAACACAGATTGATGGTTTGAACAAAAAGTCTGATATTAAATGCCATAACTGAATATTGCTTTTACTTTCCTGATGTATTCTTATCATTGACATGTGTGCATCATTATACAACAGCATTGTCACTAAATAGCAATCCATTCATTGGAAATTGAAAACATTCCCATGCCAATGTGTTATGCATCTAGAGGTCATTTAATGTCTCATAGTCAGTATTGTTTTTCTGTTATGACTAAGAGAAATACTACTTGAAACGCGTAAGGGAGGTATTGCTTTTACATGTTGAAAGTCCAATATAAAAATAATTTTTTTTTTAGAGACAAGAGGGTGCTGAATTTTTTTAAAACATGCCGTCACAATTGGAGGTGTCCAGTTTATTTCATGAACCAGGCTTTTGTGAAAAAGATGATGTGCTCGCCAGCACAATCGATTGAATATAGTAATCGTCAATTCACTTGTGACCAACTAAGTCTTGCAATGTGAAAAGGATTTGAACCAAGTCAGTGAAATTCATCTACAGACAGCTGTTTCGGGGTGATTGCCCTTCATCTGTGCAAAGGAGAATTTACTGGTTGGCTAGCTGAGAGGCGAGTGTGGCTTCGAAAGGATAATGTATTGCATTGGGGAAAGGCACTTCCAATAGATGACACTGGTGAGCTCTTCCGCTCTTTCCCTAAAGCCTTCATTCTATGCAAATGCCCTGTGAGGTCCAAAAAGTTAAATCCTCACACTCCAACATGGTGCCTCTCCCCAATGAGAGACATTACCACGACAAGAGGCAATCACCCTGAAACAGCTGTCTGTTGGCTTGGTTCCAATCATTTTCAAATTGCAAGACTTAAGGCGACATGTCCCAATACACAAATGCTGTTTTTTGGTTTATTTTGCGCCAAGAACACTTTTGACACCATATTCTTGAAGTAAATGAACTGTCGTACACTAACACTAGGCGCATGATACGCCCGGCATGAAACATTGTAATGTGCTTAAAAATGATACGTTGTGCGCCTCCATAACGCAATGCACCTATTGAGGTGCATTACATACACTAGTAAAGCTATGTTATGCGCCTCCATTGCGCAATGCACCTCGATAGGTGCTTTGCATACACTATCAATGATACGCTATGTGGCACAATTTGCGCCTTTTTATGCGCATTATGTTTACTATGCAAGGTATTCCTGATGTCAGATTTTTGAGAGGACTGTATTTTCTGGTGCACTTTACACTGATTTAATGCACCTAAAAACTGCCACGGCGCCGCCATTTTTCGGATATGTCACCCTTAGTTAGTACCATGTGAATTCAGTATCCAATAGATGGCGCTGGTGGGTCCTTCAACTCTTTCCCTAAAGCCTTTATTTTATGCAAATACCCAGTGAGGTGCAAAAAGTCGTTAAATTCTCACCAACAGATGACATGGTGTGCTTAAAATCATGAGCTCTTTCTTTCTTCATAATGTTCTATAACCATATCATTCTGGTGCACATTAATCTTGGTTTTATTTGTCCAAAAATTTGGTTCCAGATTTCACCTGCTTTTTTAGTGTTTTCTAGGAAAGTCTTATCTTGCCTGGTTGATCTTTAGTGTTACTAGGGGTTTAAATTAACTATAGTCACGGAGGAATCTCTTGATGATAGACTTTGACAATGTTATTCCTACCTAGTGGAGATTGTTAGTTGACTTGGCTAGATGTTGTGAAAGGGTTTTATTTACAAGATAATTATCTACTTTACTTTTCTTCCATGGTCTCGCTGGACATTTGATGTTGCTAATCTCACCAATGAATACCTTCTTTTTAAGAATATACCAGATTGTTGATTCAGTTACTCCAAAAGTTCAGGTCATCGCTCTAATAGGATTTTTTTCCCCAGCGTGCTGATAGCCTCCTTTACTTGCACTGACACCTATTTGGCCTACATATTGAGAGTTCCCATGTATATATCTACCAAATGCAAATTCAGCATTTGGAATGAACACCAGACCTTTTTCTGCTCATAATAAGGTAATAGGAAATACTGGAACATATTACATTTGAGTTTATGAAAATGGAGGGACCTTGTTAAAAATGGCAGTTAAGATTTTTGTTGAACCCCCTGAGTTAAAGTCTACACTTAAATCACACACGGTCGGCTTTGTTTCATATCCTTTGTGGTGGTGTATAGAGGGTAAATAACAAAAACGTTGTCACTGTCTAAATGCTTATAGACCCAACTGTGTGTATATATATTCCAAAAAAGATAAAGATAAGGAAAAATAATAAAGAAAAACACACACACATAATAATAAAATATATATATATTAATTAATAATATATATATATATATATACACTAGTGATTTAAAAAAATTTCAGTGTATCAAAAAATTAAAATAGTATATAAGTAGTGTTGAGCGATTACGTTGGTCATCGACATTGGTCAATGGTTGATAGTCGACCATCATCGACAAGATAGTCGATGGTCAATAGTAGATTATGATCGATGACCATTAAAGTCTATGGGAGAGCAACAACACCTTCATTCTAAGGCCTCGTTCACACGGCTTATTTGGGCACGGATTGGCGCCGTACTCCGCGCCGGATTTGCGCTTCAGTACGGCGCCAATCCGTCCCCCGTCATTACGGTAATCCACTGCTCTCATAGAGAACAGGGAATTTCCCTCGCTCCTCCCCCCTCGGCGAATCCGCCCGGGGGAGAAAGTGACATGCACATTATTTACGGCGCGTACGCGCCGTACACAATGCATTGTATATGGGGCCGGGAGAGGCGCTCCCGCCGCGCTCCGGCCCCGCCCCCGTCCCGCCCCTTATTCACGGCGGATTTGTGAGCTCAATACGGCTCACAAATCCGTCGGGAATAAGCCGTGTGAACACGGCCTTACACCCAAACAGGGCTGGAGAAGCTGGAATTAACATCCACAACAGTAAACGGGATATGTGCTACATCTTAGGCAAGACAATTAGGTTATAAAAGCCACAGAAAAAAAAATCACACACCCCTTCCCCTATCCCCGTCTTGTACCACAGCATGACCCTTAAACCTGCATTACCCACAAAATAAAAAGTGCCCCGAAGGCAGTATGATTTGAACCATCATTTTACTTGAACTGGACATTGAATATCCACTGTCCTGGAACGCAGCATGAGCCCTAAACCTGCATGACCCCCCAGAATTCAAAAAGTGCTGGAAAAGAGTCTTTCAACCACCATTATTAGTTTCACTGTGACATTGACTATAACTGTACCTTGGCCACAGCATGAGCCCAAACCTCATGTAGCCGCCAAGAATTAAAAAATGCCGAAAAAGGAGTCTTTCGCTACCACCATTTTAAGTTTTCACTGGACATTGACAATACTGTCCTGGGCCACTAGCATGAGCCCCAAACTCTGTCAATGACCCCCCACATTTAAATAAGGTGCAGAAAAAGGAGTCTTTCAACCACCATTTTAGTTGAACTGGACAATTGACTATATCTGTCCTGTACTGCAGAATGACCATTAAACCTGTCTGACCACAGATTTAAAAAGTCCGGTAAAAAGAGTCTTTGAAACCGACATTTTAAGTTGAACTGGACATGACTATACCTGTCCTGACCGCAGTATGACCAATTAAACCTGTCTGACCCCCAAATTAAAAGTCCTGGAAAAGGAGTCTTTGAACCGCCATTTAATTGAACTGGACAATAACTATATCTGTTCCCTGTTACCCGCAGAATGACCATTAAACCTGTCTCGACCCACAGATTAAAAAAAGTGGCCGCCGGAAAAGGGTTCCTTGAACACACCATTTTAGTTTGAACTGGACATTGACTATACTGTCCTGGACCGCAGTATGACCATTAAACCTGTCTGACCCCCAAATAAAAAGTGCCGGAAAAAGAGAGTCTTTGACCACCATTTTAGGTTGAACTGACACAACTATATCTGTCCCTGTACCGCAGAATGACCATTAAACCTGTCGGACCCACAGAATAAAAATGCCGGGATAAAGGAGTCTTTGAACCAACCATTTTAGTTGAACTGGACCATTGACTATACCTTCCATGGACCCGCAGTATGGAACCATTGAAACTGTCCTGACCCCCAACTTAAAAAGTGCCTGGAAAAGGAGGTCTTTTGAACACCATATTAGTGTACTGACATTAACTATAGTCCTGTCCTGTTACCGCAGAATGACCATTAAACCTGTCTGACTCCACAGATTAAAAAGTGCCGTAATAGGAGTCTTTCAACCACCATTTAAGTTTCACTGGACATATACTGTCCCTGTCCTGGGTACACTTTGCCCCTCCGTATAGTGCGGACCAATCTGAGCTTCACTGAAATAACTGGGTGTTAACGCTCCTGTTCCACCCAGTTGCCCTTTTTCTTGCATTCTTTTTCTCATTTTAACTCAACGTGCGTGGATGAAATATTCTCTGGTACTTTGTTTCTCTGTCCGTGCTCCATACTCATGTCCTCTGAATAACACCTACATCTGGTCAAGTTTTTCCCTGTACCTCCCTTGTACAATTCAGAGGAATTTTTTACCAGCTATTTTGTTACCATGCTAGTTTTAGTAGTTTTCATTCTAGAAACACATTTTTAAAATGATGGAATCCCACCATGTCTTTAGTTTCTCTTTTTTTAATTGTATTAAATTATGGGTTTGTACTCAATACAAGGATTGATAGCTCATGTTAAAAGATCTTGCAAAAAGCAAGTCATATTGCAATAAATGTGGTCCATTAACCGTGTCCTACCTATTCCTGTTTTTTCTGACAGCACCATCACCCCTTGACCACTGTTGACAATTGTGAAGAACAAATGTCTGTTAGAAACAACATTTTTTTTTCATAATAGACCTGTAAGTATAGCTGCAATTTCAAAGCAAAATGCCCCCCAAAATTCAAATCATTGACCCTTGAAGCCAATTTGGACATTGTGAAGACAAATGTCTGTTAGAAAACAACATTTTTTTATAATAGTGACCTGTTAGTACAGCGCATTTCAAAGCAAAAATGCCCCAAAAATTCAAAGCATGACCCTAGAGCCACTTTGGACAATTGTGAAGAACAAATGTCTGTTAGAAACAACATTTTTCATAATAGGACCTGTAGTATTGGCTGCATTCAAAGGTAGCTGACCCAAAAAAATAAAAATATGACTTCTCAGCCCTAATAAAAATTGTGAGGGAGAAATGCCACTTAAAGCCACATTTCTTGTCCCAAATGGACCATAATTAATATGCTGTATCTCTCAGCTACATGACCCCAAAAAAATTATAATTATGACTTCTCAGCCACTATTAAAAATTGTGAGGGAGAAATGCCACTTAAAAGCCAAAGTTCTGTTCCAAAGGACCATAATTATAGCTGTATCTCACAGCAACAAGACCTCAAAACCATTGACAATGCGAAAACTTCTAAAGATAAAGTGAGTAAAAGGAATACGGTGATTGTCATGAAACCTTGGTGTCTTTTTACAGTCGCACACAGCAAAACTCAGCAAATGAAACTGTTGCGAAAAGAGAATAAAAATGCAGTAAGAAATGATCATTTTAAAAAACATTTTTTCAAAGGACCATTTCTGTTTTGAATAGGAATGTTGAAGTAGACCGGCAACTAATCGGTGATGACTCTTCGTGGCAATTGAGGCACAACATCATCAGAGATCCATTGCCTGATTCAATCTTGATGAAAGTCAAAACGAATCCACATTCAGTGGAAAGCCGACGTTGACTGTAATGACTCCTCCAGCTGTGCTGAAGGTCCAGCTCAATATGACGTATGGCCGTGGCGAGCGAGCTCGGCCAATTCGTCATTTTGGATACCGCAGAAGTCTATTGGGTCCGAACACATCCAAAAACTCTGTGTGAAACGCAGATAGTCGTTGACACCATGATCTTAAGCTGGTCTCTGTGTGTTGGATGTTGTGCCCTGCATTGCATGCGTTGGGAGAAGTGGTAATTAAAATTGCCAGAGTCCACCCATTAGGCTTCTGCCCCTTGCCTGCTGCTGCCACTACGGCTAACTTGGCACTCTACAGCTGTCAGCGTCGCTGATAATGTTCAATGTTCCAACCTGTGACATTTGGGAATGTGTGAAGCAGATACAACAGATGTCTCCCAGTTGATCAAATCAAGCAAGGTCCTCCTTTTTCCTTCATTTTTACTCTCTATTGGTGTGTTGTGAATGAAAAGTGCTGAGTTTGGTTTTGTAACCGGGGATCCAGGAGGGTGGCCACCAGTAACTGTTGTTCATTTTGATGGCCTTAATGCAAGGATCATGTTGGAGGAAATGGAGCATCCAAGCACTCATGTTGAGAGATGGAGCCTTGATTTCCCAAGCCCTGGGTCGAGGGGCACTAGCAAACTGATCTTCCTCATCTTCCTCCTCCGCCTCAAATTCACGCCAACTCTTTCCAAAGGCAGGAACGTCGGTAACGTCGGTGTCTAGGAATACTCTCCTCCTCCGCTTCCTCCGGCACAGCTTCAAACACAGCCCTGACTTGCCTAGATGATGCACCCTGAGAGCTGATGCGCCACCTTGCACTAGCCTGGACCCGAACCACTGCCTATTGAAGTCCGATGAAAGTGTGAAACTGTCGGGCCTTGTGGATTTGGCGGAGAGAAAGGCTCCGTGTCCGCATCTGTGTCCGTCTCCTCCTCGTTGTGGGGGACCTGTTGTTTCAAGTGTCCAACGATCGTTCCAGACTAAGATCACCACAATGCTCATGCTGACAAGGGCATCTGTCCGCACTGACCATTTTGGTGGCTTCTTCAAAACTGGCAAGGATGGTGCAGAGCTCTTTCATCTGCCTCCACTCTCGGTGGCTCAACACCCAGAGGTCCGCACCGCTGCTTGTTCAGGCCATGTTGTCACTTCGTACTGCGTAATGGCATTGCGCTGCTGCCACAATCGCTGGAGCATGTGGAGGGTGGAATTCCAGCGTGTTGCACGTCAACAATGAGACAGTTGACGGGGAGGCTGAGCTGACGCTGCAACGCAGCCAGGCGGGACGAAGCAGGGTGCGAACGGCGGAAGTGCGAACTTAGACTTCGAGCCTTCCTCAGCAGGCAGTCCAGACCCGGTAACTCTTTAGAAATTTCTGGACGACAAGGTTCATGACATGTGCCAGGCAAGGGATGTGCTCCAGCCTACCGATCTTAAGGGCTTTTCCGGCCACAGATGGACTTTTCCGGCCACAGATGCAGACAACGCGCTTGAAATTTTTGATGACACGTGGCTGGCCAGGGCAGGGACGACTTTTCTGCAAAGAGAAATGCCTGCTTGGCATCTGGTATGGGGGCAGACGAGGGCCCATGATGTGGCGGGAAACCCATCTGTGTCACCAGCGGGAAGGCCTGCCAGGGGCCCCCGTCACCCAGGACATCCCCGCTGTGGTAAAAGGTTAG
>JAODAL010043805.1:0-33510 GCA_025379985.1 Phyllomedusa bahiana
CATTCGATCGGAGGGAAAAATTTGGTGTGCCAGGACCTAAAAGGTTTGGTACACTGGGTTGAACCAATCCAGGGCATGTATGGTTTTCCCCGTAGTAAGGGCAGGCAAAAACAGGTGCGGGGTTGGATTGATGGAGGGAAGGTAAAGCTACCACGGTAGAAGCAATGTTGATTCAGACAGAACAATTTTATCCAGACATATGGTAATGGCCTGTAGTTTCTGGAAGAATTGTTCCAGGTTGATGCCATGACAGGTAACTATGGCTGACAGGTGCTGGGTATCATGCAGACTCACATCGACGGGATCCATTTTGTAGGTCATTCGTCTGTAACGTTTTACGGTGTTAAGGGGACTGACATCAATCGCCGGGTACATGGTGGATCCTCAGTGATCACCTCGTGAAAGGTGGATGATAAACCATTCATGGTGACAGCTGATGTGCAGGACAGGAAAAAAGGGTTTTTAGGTGGGGGAAATGGTCACTGCAGGTGAAAACCCAAAGATGGCAGCAGCCCCGGGCCGGTAATGGACTTGGTACAGTGGCAGATAGACAACAGTAGCAACGAACTGGTACAATGGCAGGAACAGCACTACTGTAGTGGTACAGGTATTGCAGAGTTAACACAAGGTTAAAGAAGGTATATAGAATGAGCCAACACGGCACCAGAGGTAACTATAAAATAGGAAAAACCCCAAATTTAAAACTGCCCAGGGCAGGAATTTCCTTTTTTAATAGGAAAAAAGGTCACAGGTCAATAAGCAGGTAATTAGGACACTGTCCCTTTAATTATCAGGAAGCTGCCGCATGCTTGCCCTAGTGGACGCTTGTGCGTGCAGTGGATGGGTGTGAGCAAGAGCAAGGACAGGTGAGTTGTAACAAGCGGATGGGACACAGGTAACATCAGAGATACGGCCATGCCTGCGGTATGACAGCAGAATCTAAATCTTCCAGAATCTTTAGTAGCACAACTGAAACGCAGAAGATATCTCTTTTTTTAGATATTGGGGGTACATTTCCCAGGATCTTAAAAAAAAAAAACTAAATTTTCTTCCATTACTTAATATTACTAAAAAAAAAGACTTTGCTTAAAAAGGGAAAGATGGGTTTTCTAAAAGGAAGGGTTTATAAATATCTTAAAAATTAATACTTACTCTGGGGACAGCTCAATCAAACTCACATTTCATAGAGGTTGGGAACAAGAGCTTAATTAGAATATTCTGTCCAGATGGAATAGAGTCCTAACACTTCTGAAAGAACTTTATCCAGCGGCCTCAGACAAAGACTGCTGTGCTGAGCTGATCTGTGAATCTGAGCACCTGTATTTTCATATCTGGGGTCAGGGTGGTCATGTCTTCTTCTGGTTAAAAGTTATAGAGATTATTCGTCTAGTTACTGATATCCACTTGGACAATAACTTGTCTACGCTCCTACTCTTTGCTTTTCCATTATCTACCATTACCTTGAAACACCACCTTACTTCCTATATTTACTCTAATCGTGTCTAAAGCCATCTATTCTGAATATATGGAATACTCCGTGCAATTGGACTCTCGAGAGCACATCATAGAAAATATCACCTTCAGGATATGGCGGTGAATGATTTTCTTCTGCAACTCCTAGAATGTTATCACACGTACATTCTGACAACTCTCCATCCGCGACCATGTCTGATTGGCTTCTCTTCTGATGTTTACAAGAACCCTCCGTGGCATTGAATTGACGGCAGCTAAGTCATCTTAAATTGTTCGTTATCTCGATCTTTCTTAAAAATGGTTTTAACTGTGAGATTTTCTTGATACTTTATGTGTTTTCCCCGAATAATGGTCAAACGAGGGGCAAAACTGAAGCTTCACAATCTCACTCACCCCCCAATGACACTTATTGTGGTCACGGAAAAATGGTATGCCACTTTATAATCTTCCAGACAGATGCACAATCTCACCGCAATTCTCCTCCATGTGAGATGTCCACATTGGAAATTTCCAGCCCTGATCGTACATTGATTATATGTTATATCGCTATTTGCTTTGTGATTGCACCTCTCTTTTTTTGTTTTCTGTCATCCTTTCTTGAAATATACATAATTAACTACTCACCAAAAAAACCCCATCAAAAACTCTTTGAACTCAACGAAAAAAAAGTGATATCAGTCAAACTACACTCTGCTACATCCATAGGGGACAGTTAATCCTACATCAAGACTGCCAGCATAAAGAATTAACACAGACATTAATAAAAAATGATAAAAAATGTTGATAAAATTTTGATTTATAAAAACAAGATTTAAATAGGAAAGAACAAAAATAATCAAAAAAACAAACCACTGGACAGTGAATCAATTTTATATCAATATTAAGTTTTGTAAACGACACAGCTGAAGAAGCTAATAAGGCTACTGTTCACCACGGCTTAACTGCGTTACGTAATTATTCCCCTGGCAATTACGCCGTTTGACGGTGTGCGGGATCGGGGCAGTTGACAGCGTGTAGGCCTGTCCGACTTTGCCGTCCCATTAGAGGACTTGCATTACACGGCGCGCATATACGCCGCTGGTAGATTCGCAGTCAATATATCGCCCCACCCAAGCGGATTTCTCCCAGATCAGGGGAGACAGGAGACGTACAATCCTAATGCTCTACATGAGAACTGAGTGGATTACCGTAATGACTGAAGGAGGGGGCGCGCGTAAATACTGACCGAACTATGGCCCCATGTTTAAGCCGTGTAACATGGCCCTTCGAGAAAGTAAAAAATACGAATCAGTCAGAAGGATGTCCAGGACTACAGCTGTGTAGAGAGCGCGTGGCATAATTATATCGGTGATACATATAGATAAACAAAATATATACTATATATATAAAATATATATCAATATATACAGATGATTAAATCAATTACGTAGCTGTATATACAATACTAAATATAAATAATATATTATATACATAAACATATTAAATATATATATTATATATATATATAATATATAATATATGATATATATATAAGAGATATATATATATATAATCTATAACAGTATATAATATAATAAAAATACGCAGGCCACTCCAACGAACTACTTGAAACAATTAGAAGGAGGGTGCCAACAGCAAAACTTCCGATACAAGAACGTTTCCAAAATACAGAGTAAAAAAAGTCCACGTGGCACTTCCAAAATGCATTTCAAGCAATAAGTAGGTTATCCTCTCCTGCTCAAAAGAGCGACGTTTCAGCTCCCATCCCATAGACAGGACAACGGCTCTGGAGGGAGCTGAAACTCGCTCTTTTAGCAGCAGGGAGGAATAAAACAACTTTTTTGCTGAATGGCATTTTAGGATTGCCGTGGACTGTTTTCTCGAGCTATATATGTTACACAAACCCTACCCCCCACCGGCCACTTTATTAGCGTACCACCTGCCCACTGCTCGTTAACACTTAAATTCTAATCAGCCAATCATCATGGCGGCAACTCAGTGTGCATTTAGGCATGTAGAACATTGTCAGCAGCAATCTCCTGCAGTTCCCACCGAGCACTCCATGAGTATGGGGAATCAAAAGGAGATTTGAGTGCCCTTGAACGTGGCAGTGGTTGTTGGCGTCGGCCAGAAAGGGCTGGTCCTGAGTATTTACAGGAAACTGCTGAGTCCTCCCTGGGATTTTTCATTGGGGAAGAAGGCATGCTACGCCTCAGCGACACAACCATCTACTTAGAGAATTACAGATAATTGGTCTCCCGAAAAAGAAAAAAACGCATCCTATGTGAGCGGCAGTCCTGTGGGCGGAAACATGCCTTGTTGATGCCAGAGGCTCAAAGGAGACAAAGGGCAGACTGGTTCGAGCTGATTAGCAAAGGCAACAGTGACTCCAATAGTGCCACCCGTTATCAACCAAGTAGCAAATAGCATCTCGAACGCACAGAACGGCGACACTTTGAGGCAGATGGCCTACACAGCAGAAGACCACACCGTGCCACCTCCTTTCGCTAAGAACAGGAAACTGAGCTCCAATTTGCCCAAGCTCATCGAAATTGGAAGTAGAAGATTGTAAAAACGTTACCTGGTCCTGTGAGTCTCAATTTTTCTCTGCGAACATTCGGCATGGTATGGGTCAGAATTGGCTCATCCAACATAATACGCATGGATCCATCCTGCCTTGTATCAAACGGTTCCAGGTTGGTGTACGTTGATTTGACTTCGTCAACGTGAGCAGATTCATGGCGCTGGTGGTAGGTGTTCATGGTGTGGGATATTTTTCTTAGGCACTCTTTCTTGGGGCCCCTTGGTACCAATTGAAGCACGGAGCGTGCAACACCTTGTGGAATCTTATTGCCACGAAGAATTGAGCAGTTCTGAACGGCAAAAGGGGGACCGATGAACTGCGTTACTTAACAGATAATCAAATCCTATGATGCCAGCATGGTGGTACCTAATAAAGTGGCCGGTGAGTGTATATATATTTATATATATAAATATCGTATCAAAGTATATATAATTACTAATTGTAGGAAGGCATACAGGGGGGAAGGTGCGGTAGTTGACGGACGTTATGTGTCACCGCATACAGCCCTAAGCACGGGTGTAGATATAGCCCTGTTATATCTGAGTGTCAGCGAGCCTCTAGGCCCGAATGACATGGTAATGTATTGTTTTAGTATGGCGAGTAATTGCCGTGAACCCGGTCCGGAGCTATTCATTGGAGCAGTCCCCCTGTAAAGTTTGGATGATTGGTGGGATGCGGCTGCTCCCACATCCAGTCTTGGGCATTGACCAGCCCTCATATAAGGGCCATGCAGCTCAAGTGAGAAGGGTGTTAGAGTGATCCCTTCCTGTCAAACACTTGCTCAGGGATTGAGAAAGTAGTGAGAGAGCGCCGAGAGTAGCCTTGCAACTCGTGAAAGAGTACTGCAGAGCCAACCTGCACAGCGGTGTTTTGGTTAACCCCGGGAAGCCGCTGAGTAACCGGTAATGTTAAAGATAACCACGGAACTATAAGTATGTACGTTTGTTTTGACAGAAGCGAAGCCCTGCTATTTATGATTCTGGATTATGTGACTGTTGAAATAAATCCTGCGTATTGCACATTGAGACTGCTCCGTTTGGACTAAATCCCACAATTTGGTGCAGGTGAGCTCCCAACCACAACAGGCCCATGCTGATCCATGCAGCACCAGGAAACGAAACCAGCTCCTGATTAGGCAGATGGCCACATCATGAGGAAGCAATCCGTGGGGAAGGAGGCGACCCGCTACACCCCGTCAGGAAGCGTGACAGCCAGGCGCGGGGAATAGGATACTAAACGCCCAGCAGAAGATGAAGCCCCAAAGACGACGTGGAAGCCCTTCCTTACCGTCTTTGCGAGCGGGTTAGCTGAACGGGAGAGACTACCAGCCCCGCTGTGGGCAGAGGATCCTGGCCCCATATCTCACCGGTAACGATCCTCAAAGGCTTTACAATGACTTATCTCTGCAGGGATGCCAGAAGGAATACCCTCGACTCAAGTCGGAGACTTCTGCACGCCTGGTGGTAACGGTCACAGCCGGGGGGGCCCAAAGGGTGGCATCATGGGGATATGAAGGAGGGACCTCGTCCCCAATGTCCCAAATGGTTTGCTATCTCCTGCACCTCGTCCAGAAATGTCTGCGCTTGAGCTTCACGTCATTGTCCCTGGCCGTAGCCGGAGGTTCTTGTTCCTCCAGACCCATATGGTAGAGAGGGTCATGATGGACACTTTGTTCACCGCTCCTCCCAAACCAAGTGCAATGCTTGGCGGTGCTCTCAAGGAATCGCCCAGACGCGGAATGAGACCTTATCGGCCTTAGTAGAGAGATATCATGCCAATGCGGAGAATTCCGCTGGCTGATCACGGACCCACTTGCCTCTCCTACTGGACAGACCCAAATGGACACTGACTCACGGAAGCCAAAGAAGGGGTACATCGCGTGCGAGCGCGTTAGAGCACGATATTCAGTAATTTGGTTGCCGCTTACACCAAGTTCCTAGGGGCCTGCCAGAGCGACGTCCCGACCCCCTGTCCGGACATTATCTGTCTGGAAACATGCCAGGCTGTGGGGCAAAGTGAGCGGGCCCCGTTCCCCTTCGGCTCGGAACCTGATGGAGACTGTACGTTGGGCGTGCGTACGTCTCTGTGGCGCTCTCCGGCAGCACATCTCGGTTGACACTACCAAGGAGATCTTCGCACACTTGTCCCATCAGGAGAATGGCGCTCCCCTCTCATGGAGACTTTTGGACTCGGGAAGTTTAGGTCACTACTTCTGACGTGCGCCCGTATCCCGCATGTGTTGGTCCTCCATGAAAACCTTGGGCGGGTCAACATTCATACATGGAGAAACCAACTGTGTACCCAGTGGCCAAAGTCATGGTAGTAAACTTCAGTAAGTGGTAGCAGTGTCACACCATAGTAGGCATTGTGCAGGGTTACTACATGAGTGTGAGAAGTCTGATCGCAGCGTGCCGAAGACTGCCCACTCTTTTGGGTACAGTGGGAACAAGTACCGTCCAAGGGAAGCCCACCCGAAGCCCTGAGAAGCCCTGACCCCAACGTCGGCCACCTCGAGTTCCCATTCTCGTTCTAAAGTTAAGGTGACGAGCGAAGGCGACCCAACCCCTGAGGGATAACACATACCCGAGACCTAGAGGGAGATCCTCCGGGAAAACTTTCTGAGAAAGCACTACTGCATGGACGATGCACCCTGAAGTGGCGGAGCATTCCAATAGATATAGGTAGTGACTCCTGATGGGTTCCTCAAAGCCAGGGTCAGGGCCCCTGTGAATATAAGTAACGAACATCGTCGCCATTCTCGCTGTCCTTCAGTGGTTAAGGCCAACCTGCAACTAGTCAGTCCTTACCTCCTCGCTCTCCAGTCACTGCCATACAAATTGCGTCCATCTCTCAAGCATCATCATCATCCTCCCAAACAAGAAGCAGCCCAATTGTCAACTCGATGGACCACCTAACTGTGGATAAACCATTGTCCTGAAGACCTCTTTTGATTGACAAAAGTGGGTTGGGGACAGAACGGCATGTTTAAAAGCAATAAGAGGGATGATTAATTCTACTCTGACACCCATCTGATGCCATCAGAGCAGGTGAACGGAATCGACGATCCTCATATCGAGCAAAAATCCCGGGCGGTCGATGTATCGTCAACGCCTTGCAGATGCCCTGATGTCGCTTGTAGCGTGCAGGCTTCTGGATGCGCAGAAAGTCATGATGCGGAAGGTCAGTGAGACGACCAAGTACACTCTTTGTATGATGATGATGATGTCTCTGATGACGACATGCGGATTCCATCCTGGTCCTTCTTCCGCAGAATTTATGCTTGCAGCGCTTCATCCAGTGGAGCGTGCGAGTCGGTAAACGATGGTAAGTGCTCAATACTGGTCCCGCCACAAAAAAGGGAGAGGGCGGATCGCATGAAGTCCGGCTATATATTACTGCCAGGCTCAGGTCAAGCGCAATACACCCCCGCTCCCGGCTTTATACGCGCATCAAAAAGGATTCCAGGACCTCTCAACGCCCGGGCCTTTTTGAGCAAGCCTCTGAGCGAGCGAGCGCCAGTCGATTGTCATATGCCGGCCGTTTTGCCGTAAACGCATAATAGAGGCAGACAACCTTAAATGCTTTAAACCACCACCCAACATGTCTCTATCACATGCATCTATGCATGAGTTGCGAATGGAGGGAACACTTGGGCCAAAAAAAGGCCAACCGACCCGGGCCTCCAACAACATACACACCCACTTTCACCCCCGGCACGGGCAGACGCCTCCTCCTCCTCCGCCCACCACCAAATCGTTAACCTCCAGCTGCCCATGTCTCCTCAAGTCATGAACAGGTATTAGCGCACCGCTTCAGCCTCCACCGTGCCCGACGGTACCACCAGCACCACATAGACCCATCCTCACCCCCTCCTCCTTCCACCATTTGACTGACCCTCATGCCGATACAGTGCGGACCAAGAACTAAGCAGCCAGCCTTCTGTCTTCCGTTTGGGAGCAAAGAAACACTATTAATCCCAAACCATCCAAAGCCAAAAGCCTGAATGTCGGCATTGCCAGGTCTTTTGGCCTTTGGAAAGGTAATGCCTTTAGCTCCGTCTGGTGACACCAGATGGATTCAGCCCACTCATGGCCCTCGCCTGTCTTCCCCAATATCCAGATGCCGAAGCAGGCCGTTCTTTGATTGTTATGCTCCAGCAAAAGCCGTCCCTGCACTGGCCAGCCCGATGTCCAAACTAAAATTTCAATGCAGCGTTGACTGCATCTGGACCGGAAAAGTCCATCTCACCACCGACACATGACCAGTAAGCACGGCCAGGCGCTATATCCTCAGTGACAGCTACACTGGGATGCGGTCATGGGTGGCATGTCATCTGGGCGGTTGACGGTGTCTCCTCAGGCTCGGCGCAGCGCTCCTCAAAACCGCAGGATGGTGCCAGGCTCTTTCAACCCAAGTACTCTGGTGGCATCACGTGCCCAGAGACACCCAACGAGCCTTGTTTTTACGGCGATTAATCTGCCGTTAGGAGACCGTCCCACAACCGATCAGGTCGAGGACTAGGACGGCTCTCTCAGCAATGCAGGGACCGCCTGTCTGGGTGACAAGAACCTTGTGCCAGCAGGTGGTATTGAGATAACGGGTTAAATCTGCTGCCGCCTCTTAAGATCGGTAGTCTGTATGCACATCCCTTGCCTGGCACACTGTCATGAAACCTTGTCGTCCTCAGAAATTTCTAAATGAGCCTACCCGTGTCTGGACGCCTCGAAGAAGGCTCGAGGTTCAGAGTTCGCACTTCCGTCCGCTCGCGCGTGTCCTGGTTTCTTACCGCTGGCAGGCGTTCGCAGGCAACAGCTTCGGCCACCCCGTGTCAACCTGTCCATTGTTGACTGTGGCAACAACGCTTGGAATTCCCACCCTCCACATTCTCCACGACTGTGGAGCAGCGCAATTCATTACGCAGTACGAAGTTACACATGGCCTGACCAAGCATCGGTTGCAGACCTTCGGGGTTTGAGACCACCGAGAGTGGAGGCAGGTGAAAGAGCTCTGACCATCCTTGCCATTTTTTTGAAGAATCCACCAAATGGTTCAGTCGACGATGCCCCTTGTCACATGAGCATTGTGGAGATCTTAGTTCTGAAACATGTTGGACACTCTTGAAACATCAGGTCCCGTTGCGGGAGGTGGGGGTGCCAGGCGACGGAGGAGACGGACACAGCTGCAGACACAGCCCCCATTCTCTCCATCAAATCACAAGCCCACAGTTTTCTCGATTTTATCGGTCTTCATAGGCAGTGGTCTCAGGTCCAGAGCTAGTCAAGGCGGCACCTCATCTCTCATGGTGCATCATCTTGAGGCAGTCAGGCTGTGTGAGCTGTGCCGGAGGAAAGCCGGAAGAGGAGGAGGAAAGGAGGGGTATATCGTAGACACCCCGACTTCCTCGCCTTGGAAAGAGGTTGGCGTGATTTGAGCAGATGAAGTAAGATGAGTTAGCTAGTTGCCCCTCACCCAGAGGCTTGGAAACTCAAAGGCTCCATCTCTCACATGAGTGCTTGGATGCTCCATTTCCATTATGCAAAAGATCCTCGCATTAAGGCCATCAAAGAACAACAGTTACTGGTGGCCACCCTCTGGACCCCGGTACCAAACAAAACTCAGCACTGTTCTTCACACCCACCCAAATAGAGAGTAAAATGCAGAAGAGACCTTGCTGATTGTCACTGGAGACATCTGTTGCGTCTGCTTATTTCACGTTCTACAAGATGTCACGGTGGAACAACCCAGCGACGTGACTGCAGTAGAGTGCGAAGTAGTCGTAGCGGCAGCAGCGGCAGCAGCAGGCCAAGTGGCAGAAGCCTAATGGGTGACCTCTGCAATCTTTAGTTACCACCTCACCAACTCATGCAGTGAGGCCACACATACAACACCCAGAGACCAGCTTATAGAATCATGGTGCAACGACTATCTCGTCCCTCAACACCGTTGGTTTTTGTATGTGTTCCAGACCCAATAAACTTCTGGTATCCAAAATGGACGAATTGGCCTGAGATGGCTCGCTCACGCCATAGAGGTTTGTCCCTCCAGCAGCCAGCGTCATATCTGAGCGGGACCTTCAGCACAGCCGGAGGAGTCCCCATTACAGACAATCGCATCCGGCTTTTCCACAAGAAAATGTGGATCTTTGACTTTCATCAAGATGAATCAGGCATGGATCTCTTGATGATGTTGTGGCCCCAATTGCCGAGGTAACCGATTAAGTTGCTGGTCCTACTTCACATTCAACCAATCCTCTCCAAACAGAAATGCTCCACAAGAAAAACTTATTTTTAAAATGATCATTTCTTACTGCAATTTTATTCTCAATTCTCAACAGTTCATTTTGCTGGTTTTGCTGTGAGGAGACTAAATGACACCAACTTCATGACAAAACCATATTCCATTTACCACATCAACTTATAATTTTTCACATTGTCAATGGTTTTGGGTCATGTTGCCTCACAAGTTTTACAACAGTGGCTGAGAAGTCATATTTATAATTTTTTGGGTCATGTTGCTGGAATAACAGCAATAATCAACGGTCCTTTGGAACAGAAAAGTGGCTTCTTAAGTGGCATTTTTCCTCCATCACTGAATTTTAACATTTTGCTGAGAAGTCATTTTTTTATAATTTTATGGTCCTGCTGCTTTGAAATGCAGCAATACTACAGGTCCTTTCTAAAAAATGTTGTTTCTAATAACATTTGTTCTACTCACAATTGTCAAAAGGGCCTCATGGGTCCATGTTATGGAATTTTTGGTGGGTCTATTAGCTGTGACATGCAAGCTAAACTACAGGTCCCATTACTAAAAAATGGGTTTCAAACAGACATTTGTACTTCACAAATGGTCAAGCGTGGCTCAAGGGTGATTGAAGCTGTCATAAACATTGAATAGGTAAGGACACTTTTATTGGACACATATTGCAAAATGACTTGTTTTCAAGATCCTTATAACATAGCTATCATTCCCTTTTATTGAGACAACCCATTTAATATAAGTTAAAAAAGAGAAACAAAGACATGGTGGGATTCTACATCCGATTTTAAAAATGTGTATTCCTAGAATTAAACTACTAAAAAACTGCATGTACAAAATAAGCTGTTAAAAAATTCTCTGGAAATTGACACAGAGGTGGTACAGGAAAACTTGACCATGATGTAGGTTTATTTCAGAGGACCATGGAGTATGGAGCCCGGACAGAGAACAAAGTATCAGAGAACCATTTCCTCCACACGTTGAGTAAAATGAGAAAAAGAATGCAAGATGAAAGGGCACCTGGTGTAAGAGGACGTTAACCACCAGTATTTCCCAAGGTGAAGCTCTATTGGTCCAACTCTCATACGGAGGTGCAGCGCTACCCAGGTATTGACTGTGTACTGAGAAGCTGGAGTTCTCACACTTCCGCTTCCGCACTCTGTCTTCAGCACGACTGTTATTCGTTGCTGCGTCATCAGTGGCCTTTAAACTGCGTGTATAATAGATGACGGACGCCAGTCTGGGCTCTCACCGTCACCGCACCCACTGTAAACTCCGGCCCTGGTCATGCTGTGGCCCAGGACAGGTATAGTCAAGTCCATGAAACAAAAATGTGGTTGAAAGACTCCTTTTTCAGCTCTTTTTAAATGTGGACGGACCATGCAGGTTTGGGCTCATGCTGTGACCCAGGACAGGTATAGTCACTGACCAGTGGAAACTAATATGGTGGTTGAAAGACCTCCATTTTCCGGCACTTTTTAAAGTGGGTCATCAGGTTTGGGCTCATGCAGTGGCCCAGTACAGGTATAGTCAATGTCCATGAAACTAAAATGGTGGTTGAAAGACTCCTTTTTCCGGCACTTTTATTTTAAATGTGGAGGTCCATGCAGTTGGGGCTCTATGCTGTTGCCCAGGACAGGTATAGTCAATGTCCAGTGACACAAAAATGGTGTTGAAAGACGTCCATTATTCCGTCACTTTTTAAAAGTGGGGGTCATGCAGGTTTGGTGCTCATGCTGTGGCCCAGACAGGTATAGTCAAGTCCAGTGAATACTAAAATGGGTTTGAAAGACTCCTTTTCAGGCACTGTTTAAATGTGGGGTCATGCAGGTTTGGTGGCTCCATGCTGTTGCCCAGACAGGTAAGTCAATATCCAGGAAACTAAAATGGTGGTTGAAAAACTCCTTTTTTTGTCCGCACTTTTAAATTGTGGGTTCATTCGGTTGGGGCTCATGCTGTGGCCCAGGACAGGTATAGTCAAAGTCCAGTGTACCTAAAATGGTGGTTGTAAAGACTCCTTTTTCCTGGCACTTTTAAAATGTGGGGGTCATGGCAGGTATGGGGCTCAATGCTGGGCCCAGGACAGGTATAGACAATGTCCAGTGAAACTAAAATGTTTGTTTAAAGACTCCTTTATCCGTCACTTTTTTAAATGTGGGTCCATGCAGGTTTGGGCACATGCTGTGGCCCAGACAGTATAGTCAATGTCCATGAAACTAAAATGGTGGTTTAAAAGACTCCTTTTTCCGGCACTTTTTAAATGGTGGGGGTCATGCAAGGTTTTGGGGCTCATTCTGTGGCCCCAGGACAGGTATAGTCAATGACCCAGTGAAACAAAAAATGGTGGTTAAAGACATTCCTTTTTCCGCACTTTTGATAAATGTGGGTGGTACATGCTAAGGTTGGGCTCACGTGCTGTGGCACCAGGACAGGTATAGTCAATGTCCATGTGAAGCTAAAAATTGGTGGGTTGAAAGACTTCCTTTATCCGGCACTTTTTAAATGGGGGTCCCATGCAGGTTTGGGGCTCATGCTTGTGGCCCAGGACAGTAAAGTCAATATCCAGTGAAACTAAAATGGTGGTTGACAGTCTCCTTTTTCCGGCACTGTTTTCAATGTGGGAGCATGCAGGTTGGGCTCATGCGTGGCCCCAGGACAGTATAGTCCAATGTCCAGGAAACTAAAATGGTGTTGTAAAGACCCTTTATTCCGGCCATTTTTTAATAGTGGTGGTCAGCCAGGTTTGGGGCTCAATGCTGCGTTCCAGGACAGGAAATTCAAATGTCAGTTTAAGTAAAATGATGTTCATTTTTCATACTGGCCTTCTGGCACTTTTTAATTTTGTGGTGATGCAGGTTTAAGGGTCATCTGTGGTACAAGACAGGAAGAGAATGGTGAGTGAACTTTTTTTCTGTGTCTTTATAGCCTAAGTGTTGTGCCTAAGATGGAGCATGTATCCATTTTTAAAGTTAGTTGGCTTTTAATTCCAGCTTTTCCAGCCCTGTGTTGGTTGTAAGAATGAAGGTGTTTGTTGCTGCTCTCCATAGACTTTAATGTTCATCGGAGATGATCGACTATCGAAAACCATTATCGATGGTGGCCGACTACGACTATCGATCGATTGTCGATAGCCAACGTAATCGCTCAACACTATTAAGGAGCATCTCCTTACAAGGCGCAGAATCGCAAGCGAAGTCTAAATACAGGTCAGACCCAGGTGGAGGCTTTTTTAGTCCTTGGGATCGGGTCCCTGGACTTAGTACTACGGTGGAGAGCAAGTTCCTGTCAAAATGGCAGGTTCCCTATGAGGTAGTTGAGAAGGGGGACGTCAACTATAGATCCACAGCCCGGTAGAAGGAAGCCCTATCAAAATATAATCACATTAACTTGCTCAAGCCTTGGAAAGATAGGACGTCCCCCGGAGGCTTCTTGCTTGGGTCCCCAACCAGAGTCCCTGCAATTGCGGAGTAAAGATCGCCGAGACCCTGTCCTCTTCGCAAACCCAACAGTACAGGCACCTGTTTACAAAAGGAATAGGACTTGGTTCACAGAGGCCCCAGGACTAACCTTCTGTTTGGAACAATGAAATCGTGACCGAGCCTCAGTGATGGTAAGTTTAAAACCGCTATAGGGATTTCCTGAGGCCCGAAACAATAGTGGCAAAGGATGTACAAGGATGTTAAGATTGATGTGGTGATAGAGGAGTCGAAAAGCGGATGTCCAGCCCCCAATCGGTATTAGTCTCAAAGCCCAACGATAGTGGAGGTTCTGTATTTGATTACCGTCAATCTCAATGAAGTGTCAAATGTGGATGCATACCCTATGCCCCGGGTTGGATGAGCTTATTGAGAGGCTAGGCCACCCGATATATCACCACCCTAGACCTTTCCCAAGGGTATTGGCAGATTCCTCTAGCCAAGGAAGCCCGGGAAAAGACGGCATATTCCACACCGGAAGATCCTTCCAATAGTAAGAATGCCCGTTTGGGTTGCAAGGGGCCCCCGCCACTTTCCAGAGGGCCATGACAGAATTTAGGTCCCCACAGTTCAATATGTGTCAGCGAACCATAGATTATACAGGCCGCGATTGGGAGAGTCACCTTGAAAGGTCGCAGGTGTCCTGGATCGATAAGGTAAGGGAGTTTTACCATTAATCCCATGTAAGTTGCGCCATAGGGATGGAAAGAGGCTCGATACTTGAGGTATATCGTGGAAGAGGAGTGATAAAAACCCCAGGTAAACTAATATTGAAGCCATCCATAAATGGCCCCCTCCGCTAATAAAGCAACAGGTGAGAGCGTTTCTGGGAATCGGGGGTATTTCGGATGGTTTATCCCTTGTAGCTATCTTTGGCCCCCCAATTTTTGCGAGAATGGCAGCACCCTGACGGATACCTGACAAAGGGGGATAAACTAAGTCCTCAAACATGACAAATGGTCCCAGAAGGCTGAAGAGGCCTTCCAAAACTTAAAGTGACCCTGTTGTAGACGGCCGTTTTTAGTCGCACACCGGATTTCTCACGGGAATTTGGGTGCAAACGGATGCCTCCAGAGTTCGGACTATAAGCCGTAATGTCCCAGTGTCAAATGGGAGAGCATCCCGTGTGTTTTTCTCAGTAGGCAGCTAGTCCCCTGCAGAGCGTAATTATGCCATAGATCGAGAGGGAATGCTTGGCTATTAAATGGGGACCTCGATTCGTCTCCATTATTACCTTCTTGAACGGAAATTTAGGCTGGTGACGGATCAAGCCCCTTTGAAAAGGTTAAGGGAAAAAAAGGCAACAATGCCAGGTCCACCGTTGTTTCTGGCCCTACAAGATTTTTTAATTTTCGGTAGAGCACAGGCCCTGTGATGCTGCAAGAAATGCAGATGCCCTATCTAGGGTACATAGCATGATGGCTGAAGTGCCCAGTCCCCACCCGGCTTTGGTCATAGGGGGGGGGGGGGGAGTATGTAGGAAGGCACAAGGTGCCGTATTGACGGACGTTATGTTCATCCCGAATCTGCCTAAGATCGGTGAGATAAAAGCCCTGTTATTCTGGTGTCAGCGTCAATATCCACTGACATGTTTTTGTATTGTTTAGTATGGCATGTA
Source organism: Phyllomedusa bahiana (assembly GCA_025379985.1). Lineage (NCBI taxonomy): Eukaryota > Metazoa > Chordata > Amphibia > Anura > Hylidae > Phyllomedusa > Phyllomedusa bahiana. The sequence continues at coordinate 15,407 of JAODAL010043805.1, forward strand.
ATGCAGTGATCCGGGTCGGATCTTTATAGGATTGCAGTCTGTAGAGTTGGTTGTATGGGCTTGTCTCCCGACATCCAGACCTGGCTACCAGCCCTATAAAATTCCAGCAGGCTCAGGTGGAAGGGGTGAGGTTTCCATTCCTGTCAAACACTGCTCATGGAGTGAGCAGTGTGAGAATAGCCCGAGCTGGCCTTGCAGACTCTGAAAAGTACTGCAGAGACCTTCACACGGGTTTGGGTTTAACCCCGGAACCGCTGTACAGTAATTTGACGAGAAAACACGGACTATAAGTTATGTTTGTTTTGACTGGAGCAAGCCCTGCTATTTATGATTTCTGGATTATGTGACTGTTGAAAATAAATCCTGCCGTATTGCACATTGAAGGACTGCCTCCGTTTGAGCTAATTCCCACAATATATATATATATATATATATATATATATATATATATATATATATATATATATATAATATATATATATATATATACATATATTTAAAGTGCTAGTGCTTTATAAATAGATAACCAAGAGGACTATATTTTAAATTCAGATTGTTATATCCTAATGTGTATACACTACCTCTGAGCAAAGACTGTGGCATGGACGTGTGTTTTGTCCATCTTCATCAGGAGACAAAGGTGGACAAAATGTGTGTTGAGGTGGCAGGCTTTGCCCAGGAGTAGTGTAATGTGGATGACCATCAAAAGTCTCACCCCTTGGAATTATTTCCTTCAGTGTGATTGTAACATACACAACATTTCATAGCATTGCCACATTACTGATTACATTGTTTACTGGGGGCTCAATCATCACAAAACTAACAATTACTCGTAATGAATGTTTTGCAGCAAAGTAAATGAACAATTTTAAAGTGGCTTTACAGTTTCATGCTTTATGCTTTATTTGGTTCAGGATAGTCATGGTGATGCTTCTCCAAACACTGGAGAACAAACTGTTTCTGGTCTTTTTCAGTGCTCAGTGATGAATTGAATGTACTCATGAATGCAGTGGAGCATTCTGCAGCATCATTCACGATTTTTAATCTGATGACTTTTGAGGATGCATCGATATAGCTTGCATTAGTGTGCCACAGAGAAAGATCTTGATGAAGGAAATCTTACTTCATTTCCAGTGCCATTAACCTTTTTTTTTGTTGGACGATATGAAGTGATGAATCTTCTTGTGACGCAAGGTCTCTGGCAAGCTGCCTGCGAGTTAAACTGTCATCATTGCCTTCCTTCTGCAGAGTCAGTACCATCTCAATATTTTCTGCGGTTGGAACCTCTCTGTCCAAAAAAGCCAGACCCACCAAAATCTCACTGAGGTACCACAAGTGTCTGCTGAAAGTTTGTATTGCTTCCTCAGCAACAGGCGCATTGATTCCTTTATATGCTACAAATTCTTGCAGTAATGTCAAGTCATTTTGCGGTGATGTGGCTGCGATCTAACAAAGGTACCAAGCCTTCAAGTATAAACGGACAGTAAAAATGCAAAATTGACGGAGATCTTTTAACTCTGTCACAGTTAAATGAAATTGATGATGAAACATGAACATTTTAAGAGTGTATATCAGTTTGGACATCAATTAGGCCCGATTGTAGGCATCTGGCACGCTGTTGTGTACGTCTGGGCTTGCCGGTGAACCAAGGAATAGGAGTGCCAGTGTTAACAATTTATTGCAATCATCTCTTGGATGGCATTGCGCAAGCTGGTTGGTGCAAAATTCAACTAGACACTCCTTAAGTGGACCCAGCTCAGTTGAAACTATGTCATCTTCCATTCCAGCCAAAAGCTTGGTTTCATCCAGTTTATTTCAGGCAGCCGAAAATCTCTTGAACAACTTTATATTTGGACCTGTTGATGTCGGCCACAATTTATCAAACATGCTTGCAATAATTAGCTTGTGAATGTGGTGCCTACAGGGCAAACTCAGTGGTTCTTTCTGTTGCAAGAGGATGCACACACCAGTCTTTCTACCACTGTTACTAATGGTCGTGTGGAATTATATAAACTTCACTGTATCCAAGAGCTGACAATCCTGCAGAACCTGAAATACAGCTGTAGCTTGTGCTGCTCTAGTGCTGTTACATATCTCTGGGACTGACAGCAACTTCTCGGTTCCTCCTCCTGACACTAGTACTGCCAGTCGCTCAGCAATTTCATTGCAGGCTGGGTTACAAAAACTTTCCTGTCCCGGTGTATTGTCAGTGGACCACTGCTATCAAAGGAAGCTTTGATAGCATTTGCTGCAATCTCTCGATGCCGGCAACGAGTCTGTCTTATAGATTCCCTGTTCAACGTGAGGCTGCCTGGATCGTGGTTAAGATACCAAGAAACAGCAGCAAGCAAGTAGGTCACTTTTCTATTACTGGTATTAGTTGTGTCTAGAGCTGCAGCAACTTCTGGAGTCACAATGTTGACAGGTCTTACCAACTTACATTTCTTGGGACTAAAATGTCTTTTGCCCTCATCACTATCATTGTCGGAAGCGTTGTTGTCCCTGCAACTGCTACTACCACTGCTAAGTTCAGCAGATATTGTTGACTGCTGAACTCAGTTTCCTTTTTTCTTCATTTCTCTGCCTGTAATTCTCTCATAAATCGTCTTTCCTTGATCTGAGCTCTGATTGGATGCTGTGAGCAACAAAGACAGTTTTACTGCTAGACAATTTAGATAAATGACCCCTGTGACTAAATATATGGGTGGCCTAAATAGCATCCATAAACCAACATTTCAGTAAATTTTGATATGTTGCTGCAAATCAACCTGATATCACTAATCAAAACTTGCACATTACTGTTAGAAACAAAAGCAAGTTAATTTCAGGCAGAAATTCAAATAGTCAATTAAGACACATAGGGCGACATGTATGAATGGGGCTGCACCAGTTTTCTGGTGTACTTTGAGCCAACAAGAATGTATGAACAGGCACACTCACAGAAAAATGCATGAGTACAAACTTGAGTAGTGGAGATTCAAAAGTAATCACTGAAAACTGACACCAAACTCTAATTCTAAAATTTTCCTTTTAATACTTGCCTCTAAAAATTAACACACAAAAGACTTATAATCTGTGGCAAAAACCACTCTAACAGCAATGATGAATCTATCCTCATATGTTGGGTAGTCGTCCCGAAAAGGACGGCCACACCTCTGGAATTCCTTTGCCCTAGAAATACCTTTTTCCCTTCCCCAACCTTTCAAGTCCCTTTTGTTTGGGAAAACAAAAAAGATTGATAGACAACACCAAGATTTTGGGTTTCCCGCCCAAAATATCAGGTTCAATCCCAAAGAAGGCCCAAAAAAATCCCAATTGCGGGGAAATTTCAACGGTTCTCCTTTTAAAACCCTTTAGGAAATGGGAAAAGGGTTTAACTTCAAAAATACGTTTTAAAAAAAATTTTTTATGATTTGGGGGACGTCTTAGGGAAAAACAAAAAAAACGATCCTGTCTCATTTTAAAAAACAACCCTTTTTGTTCCAACGTTTTCCCTTTTTATTTTCCCTTTGTCCCGCCCCCCGTTTTACCCTAATGATGGAATTTTTGGTCATCAGGGGATTTTGGAAGGGTCCGTGATGTAGAACATGTTTGGGTTTTTGGGAAATGATATTTTCCCCTTGATAAAGGAGTCAACCCGAACTAAAAGTCAGCCTTTTAAAAAAGACCCTGGAGGGGTGACCCAAAAACTTAAACCCTGATCACTCCCCAAATATTCGGCGTCCGTTTCATGTTAATTCGCATGCCCGGCGTCCCTTTCACCCCAAACCCCGGAAAAGCGCCCCATATCCTTGCCGCAAAAACAACCCCGCTTCGCAAAGGGGCCGCAGCAGGACTCCCCAAAAACCCCGCCGCGGGTTTTTGTCCCCTTGTCATGGTTAAAAGGCGCCCATTAGGTAATGTGCAGTTATCTCATCAATGGTCACTCCTATTGCTTAGAGTCCAATGTGTATAGTTCGTACGTATGCCGAAAAACCCCCAAAAATTTTGTTCTCTCCAAAAAAAAACCACCCCAATTTTAAAAGGCATCCCAAAATTTTAGGGGGGCATCCGGCCCCTATGGAAACCCCGGTGCATTACAATCTGCCCCAGCCAAACTCATCTGTTGTCTCCCAAAATAAGTGGAATCCCGGTCCTCCGCTACTAATTTCAATTTTCGGGGGGCTATCACAGTACGATAAAAGCACCCGTAAAAATGGGCTAAGTTGTTCCCTTGGGCCAAAATAAATTTATGCATTTTAAAATTGTCCCCAAATTTTATGCAAGAAAAAACTCATTTTACCCCTTTATCAATTTTATTTCTAGAAAAATGTATCCTATTATAAATTCGGTGGGAAATTTAAAAGGGGGACTTATTTCACTGTCATTCATATCTATAAACTGGTCTATTACTGCATATTTTTTGAATACAAAAATCCAGTTTAATCTAAAAAAACTGGGGTAAAAATACTCAATACCAGGGCCAAAACCCCCTTTAAAAAAGTCATTTTGACTGAAAGTTCAAATTGAGACAAGGGTATTCCTTTTAAAATTTTTCCAAAAAAAAGATATGGGTTTTGGGGCAACCCCAAAAAATGGGGTTGACCCAGTTAAAAATTTTTTAAAATTTGGTTAAAGGACCCCTTTGTCCCGAATTTATAATAAACCCCGGGTATAATGCTGTAGAGTGAAACCATGGGAGTTAAGTAAAATTTTAAAAAAAAGATTAAACAGCCAAAAAATTTTAAAAACTTTTATTTTAAAACCTTCGGGTTGCATTGGGAAATTTTAAAAGGAAATCCATTTTAAATTTCTTTACTTTAAAAACCTTTTGGGCAAAATTCCCTTTTTCTTATTGTGATATTAATTTTTTCTATGCATGTAAACCGTAACTTCGACGAGTCCCCCACATGCTCCTGCCAAATTTGTCTGGAGAGTGGGGTCTCACGTCTATGTTTTATGTCCCCAAGGTGTTCTCCAATTCTGATTTTGACGGGTCTCATTGTTTTACCTATGTTTTCCACAGCTACAGTCACATAGGTATACAACCCCTTGTGAACGACAGTTCATAAAATCACGGATTGCATAAACTTTTCCTGTCACATTGCTTTTGAATACTTTAGTCTGAACATGCCCAGTGGTTTACGTTCCAGCCAAGTTCCATCTGGTTTTGGTGAGACAAAATGGCTCAGAACGAGTCTGTCCCTTAGAGATCTTCCTCTTCTATAAGTGACTTGGGGTCCTGCTGGAAGACAATCAGCCAGGTCCTTATCTGTTTTCAGTATTTCCCAATATTTACGCAAGATTTTCATTATTTCATTATTTTGGTCATCAAAGGTACCCACTATCCTGAATTTTGATGTTTCATCTTTCTGGACGGCTTTAGTGTTTAACAGACTCTCTCGATCTCTTGTCAGTGCATTTTTGAAGGCTGGTTGTAGGGTCATAAGAGGATATCACCTCTCCAAAAATCTATCCCGTAAATCATTAGCTTGTGAATAATAATCCTCAATACTAGGGCAGTTTCTACGTATGCGTAGATACTGCCCCTTGGGTATTCCCCTCTTAAGATTCGTGGGATGATGGGACTCCCATCTGAGAAGACTATTGGTGGCTGTTTTTTTGCGGTGAGTGCGTGTCTGGAGATAGCCTAAATCATCTTTACAGATCCATAGGTCTAAGAATGCAAGTTCAGATACATGAATTTCACAAGTAAATCTTAAACCTATGTCGTTCATATTCAATGCATCGATAAAGTTCCTAAATGACGCCTTCATGCCCTGCCACACCACGACGACGTCATCAATGAACCTACCCATAAATAGGATGTTTTTTGTATGTATCTCCATTTCCTCTCTGAACAGCAGGGCCCGTTCCCACCGGCCCAGGAACAAATTGGCATACGTGGGAGCACACGGGCTCCCCAGAGTGGTAGGTACAAATGACAACCCTTTTGCAAGGACACTTTTTTCTTCTAAACATATGGGTCTCTGAGATAAATTAATCACTTGGTTTTGCTCTTGTTTTTTCCTTTCGCTGGTTTGGGTTGTTGCACTGTGCTCTCCCTCAACGTATATGGGGGACCCTCCTGTTGGTCTAAAAAGGAATCGACGAGGAGGATGAGGAGGAGGACAATGCAGCACTTGTTGAAGCTCCATACTGGGGTTCTCTTGGGCTGTTGAAATTTGGCCTCCCATTTTGTGTTCCCCAGTTCCTGCCTCTTCTTGAATGCCTCCATTCCCCATTCCATGATCTATAATTTCCTCGTCTCCCTCTGTGTTGTCCCCCTCTATAATACCTGTTATTGGTTGAGTACTTTTCACTATCTGAGAATTCAGGGTCAGATGAAGAGATATCTGTCTCTTTTACATCAGATTCATACAGGCGCACTCCAAACTTTTGCGTGATAAGTCCCTTTGTAATGCACAAAAGACACTTTTTAATGTGCCAACGATTAGGGGAGTTCTGGGGATGTGTCACGCCACATTTATAGAAGTAGATACATTTATGATTCTTTGACGCCAAACCTAGGTGCAGAACACTTAGAACAGGCAGACCAAGTTAAAGATGGCCTGCCTGAGCTAGACTTGTCGTATTGGCACTACAATGCGCCTGAATGTATGAACTTCAGAAGAACAGGTTCATACATTCTGGCACATTCTACACTACCTTAAAGAAATTTAGAACTGGCTTGTCAGCGCCAGCATTCATACATGTCGCCCACGTGGGAGTGATGTTAACTTCTGCGTAAAAGTTTAGAGATTAGTGTTACCTAAAACAGTGAATAATGCTGAATGTTGTCTGTAATCTATTACGTTTACGTTGAAATAGGAAAACTAATAATAATATTAAATATTCTTTACACATTACAAATAAGTAAATTGGAGAGAGTTTCAAGGAACTTTAGTGCCCTTTTTGCTGTTCTATATTAAAACTACCCTTAATATCTTATTTTAACAGCTATTACGTGCTGTTACATGTTCAAAGGCTGACATTGAGCCACCTCTTAACCCCTTAACGACCTTAGACGTATCCATACGTCCAGGTGGTTTGGGGGTTACACTAGGCCAACCCCCTGGACGGTTTTGTATTACGTTTCCTGGAGGATCGCCCCGACTTCCCCTTAAACCGCAGGTTCGGGCGCGGAATTCGTAGCGTCTCGTCGGGGGGTCACCCCGGGGTAATATTACGGGCGACATCCCCGGGGCGCGTGTCAAGCCCGGCCGTGCCGGGGAACCCCGGCTATTAGAATTCTAAGTCATTCAATCCCCTATGGGGAAAAGTAAAATAAAATGTGAAAAAGTGAAAAAAAAAGTAAAAAAAAGGAAAAAAAAGTAAAAACACAAACATGAAAAATAAAAATAAAAACATCTACACCGCCCTTTTCCCCCTTTACAAACGCCCCAAAAAGATCAAAAAATAAAGTACGCATATTTGGTGTTGCCACGTGCGTAACAACCTTCCCTATAAATCTGTCATGTAATTAAACCCGTACGGTGAAGGGCCGTAAAAAAACAAAACAAAAAACAATCACAGAAATTAAGATTATTGTTCATCCCGCCAGCACAAAAAATAAATTAAAAGCGATCAAAAAACCCCTAGAAAGGGCCAAAGTTGTACCAATTAAAACGTCAGTTCATCCGCGCAAAGAAAAGTCCTTATACAGCTCTGTATAGGGAAAAAATTTAAAAAATGTATAGCTCTCGAAGATAGCGTGCATAAAAATTGTTTTTACACACTAAAACACTTTTCTTTTTTTTTTAAAGTGCTTCAACATAAAAAAAACTATAAAAAATAGGGTATCGCAAAAATCGTAGTGACCCAAAGAGTAAAGCTAACTTATCACGGATACTGAAACGGTGAGCCCTGTTAAAAATAAAATAAAAAACACTACTGGGATTGCAGTATTTTCTTCACCCGCCTCCAAAAAGCGATTTAAAAGCGATCAAAAAGCCTTGTCCCCCCAAAAATGATACTAATAAAAACGTCAACTCATCTCGCAAAAAACAAGTCCCTACACAGCTCCAAGCACAGAAAAATTTAAAAGTTTGGCTCTCAGACTAGGGCATGCAAAAACTATTTTCCTGGTTGAATAAAAGTGTTTTTTATTGTTATAAAAGCAGTAAAACCATAAAAAAATATTACAAATTGGGTATCGGTGTAATCGTATTGACCTGCTGAGTAAAGCTTACCATGTCATATATACCGTACAGTGACCGTTTAATAAAAAATAAAAATAAAAAACACTACCAAAAATTGTTTGTATTTTGTTCAAAACATCTCAGAAACAAGCATCATACGCACCCATAATGGTACAATAAAAACATCAACTTATCCCGCAAAAAACAAGCCCATACACAGCTCTGCAAAAAAGCAAAATAAAAAAGTTATGGCTGTCAGAATAGGACAACAAAAAAACCAATTTTTTATAGACGTATTTCTACTGGTAAAAGTAATAAAACAGAAAAAAAATATAAAAATCTATATCATTGTAATTGTTTCCGACCCCCATAGTAAAGTTATTTACATCATTTACACTGCACGCGAATTTGTAAAAATTTAAACTCAAAAAACAATGACCAACTGCGTTTTTTTTTCCCCCCATTTTCATTGCCCCAAAGCTAAAAAAAAAACCCATGGAACACCTGTGCATTCCAAAATGCACAGTACAAAAACCCAATAGATGAGATCCCTGATTGGTGGTTGAATCCAAAATGGGGCGACTTCTGGAAGGTTTCGCATGTTCTTTCTACTTTGGGGTCTTTGCAAATGCGAACATGGCCCCACCAAAATCTTTCGTTTTCCCAAAAGCCAAATAGGCGCTCCTCCCTTATACGCCCTGCTATGCGCCCAAACAGCAGTTTACACCCACATGTAGGGTATTGCCGAACTTGGAAGAAAATTGCTTAACAAAGTTTTAGGGTTCTTTTTTCCAGGATTTCCTTGTATATATGAAACATTTTAAGCTAAAATTGCAAATTATTGGAAAAAAATGTTTTTAATTTTCACAGCCTTATGCTAAAAAAAATTTTTTGAATCACGTGGTGGGTCTATATACTCAATGCACCCCTGGATATATTCATTAAGGGGTTTTAGTTTCCAATATGCGGTCTATTTAGGGGTGTTTATAAAGTTTGAGCACCTAGGGTGTCCCCAAACCTGAAATTGGGCCTAAATAAAATCGTATGAAAATGAGACCCCAGGAGTATAGTAGGTGCTCCTCCTATTTTGGGGCTTATGGTTGAGCCAAAAATGCACTAGGGCCACATATGGCATTTTCCTTAAAAACTGCAGACCTGGGGGAATTGATATTAAGTAGCATTTACCTAGTCACAATAACTGTATTCCAGTGAATGATGGATAAAAATTGAAAAACTGCAAAAAAAAGTGAAATTTTGAAATTTCCACCTCCACTTTGCTTTAATTTCTGTGAAATATCTAAGGGTTATCAAACTTCCAAAATAGTGTTGTAAATACGTTAAGGGGTCTAGTTTTCAGATGGTGTCACTTATGGGGGTAAATAACATGCAGTCCCCTCAAAGCCACGACAGAACTGGAGTGGTCCCAAAAAAAATGTATATTGCAAAATTTTCTTGAAAATGTGAGAAATTACAAATTAATTTCTAAGCCCCTAATGTCGTAAAAAAAAAAAAGACATTTAAAAAATGATGCCAACCCATAGTGGACATATGGTAGATGCTAGTTATAAACTATTTTGTGGTGAATAAATTATCTGTCTTGCACGCAGAAATTTTGCAAAATTTCAAAATCGCAATTTTCAAAAATTTTTATGAAATTTTGATTTTTTCACAAACAAACAAGGATTGTATGGATAAAAATTTTTACTAACTTAAAGCACAATGTTAACGAGAAACAATCTCTGAATCACATGGATAGGTAAAAGTGTCAAAAAGTTATTCTCACATAAAGTGACACATGCCAGATTTCAAAAAATAGGGCTGTGTCAGGAAGGTCAAAACAGGCTGGGTCCTTAAGGGGTTAAGGGGTTAAACACAAACAAAAGAAACAATATTTTAAAGGATGTTACAGAACATTATTTGCAACAGTTATAGAGGGTGAGACTTTGAACAAAACTTTTTTGTTTCTGTAGAACGCATTGTCACCTTAAATATAATAGGTTGACATTGCCCTAATGTATTACAGCCCAGTTTACATATACTGGTGATGTCAAAAATGTCACCAGTGAGGGTATAGGGATCGCGTTGGCTTCTAAAATCACATGACCGTCCAATGTGTATGTCACTGTATTTCCTGTTAGTCACCATTTCCAGATTACTCTCTATAGTGAACACACTGCTGCCTGTGTCTGCTGGTTTGCCAGCAGGCAGAAACAACATTTAATAGCGATTTGTAACGGTGCGGCGCCGATGGACGTACGCCGAAGCGCCGACCGCAGACATCCGGGTGTGGATCCTCTGTGATCACCGCAGGCGAGGTGGTAGCTGGGGGACCACGCCAGGGAGCGGAGTCTAAGGGGCCCCTGGTCTTCACCAGAGCCCGCCGCAAAGCGGGATGGACTTGGCTGCGGGACCCCCAGGTCGCTACCCCTGACGTGGCTACCTGTGGTGACAGCCGGGGTGCAAGACAGGAATCCAGGCGGTGGAATACAGGAACATGTACAGCAGGATACAGGAGGGTTAAACGTACACATAGCACCACAGGATACGGCAGGAACTGGACGGGTAACACATCAGGTACAGACCAGGGAACACGGCAGGAACAGGAGAGCACATACAGGACAGGAACACGGCAGGATACAGGAGACACAGACACGACGGACGGACGGCCAGGAGCTCAGATGACAAAGACACTGGACGAGCATCTCAGGGGTTAAAGTATCCAAAAGCAGACCTGAGATGCTGGCAGGAGCTCAAGATGGGAAGCAGCTGGACACAGCAACAGACTGCAATGAACTGACCCAGAGCAGAGGCAGGAACTTCCTCTTATAGGCAGGGGTCAGAGGTAAAGAGGAAGTAGACAGAGACAACTAACCTATAAAAGACAGGAAGCTGCAGCGTGCACGCCCCAAGAGGAACAGAGCACACACAGGACCCCAGGAAGCAACAGAACAGGACAGGACAGGTAAGCACAGGAAGGCACAACACGCCGACGGCCCAAGGCAGGGAACCGCGGCGTGAACCGTGACACGATTTCACACAAAAAAAGCTGCTAGTTAGATTACATGGGGCTGGGGGGAGAGGTGGAAGCTAGCTTAGGGAATCAGATACATCATTAGTTATGGAGTTAAGGAGTTTTGTATAGATATTTCATAGAAAAATTTCTGTTTATAATTCTGAAATTAATCTGTCTTGGAGACCGTCAACACACAGGTCAAGAGCTGTGGACAGCTCTGCGCACTCAGAACCTGGCACTAGGCAATGTGGTGTGCGACAATGGGAGAAATCTCCTTGCTGCCTTTAGGATCGGTAGACTTATGCACATCCCTTGCCTGGCACACATCCTCAACCTGGTTGTGCAGAAATTTCCTTCCTCTGCTGTGGAAGGCTCGGGGTCTTAGCTCACACCTCCAGCGTTCGCACCCTGCTTCGGCATGACTGGCAGCATTGAGCGTCATCTGTGCCTCCCCGCCAACCGTCTCATCGTTGATGTGGCAACATGCTGGAATTCCACCCTCCACATGCTCCATTGATTGTGGCAGCAGCATAATGCCATTCTGCAGTATGAAGTGTCGCATGGCCTGATGAGCAGTGGTGCGGCCCTCGGGGTGTTAAGCCATAGAGAGTGGAGGCAGGTGAAGGATCTCTGCAACATCCTTGACAGTTTTGAAGACGCAACCAAAATGGTCAGTCAGGACGATGGTGTCGTCAGCATGACCATTGTGGTCATATTTTTACTGGAACAAGTGTTAGACTCTCTGTGGCAGCAGGTCCTGGCAGTGATGGAGGAGGATGAGGCGGACACAGAGCCTTACTCGCCATTGGATGTAGAAGGCCTGACTGTTTCCCAATTGTATCAGTCTTCTTTAGGTGGTGGTTCGAGGTCCAGTTCAGGTGCAGGACAGCAGTTCAGCTCACAGACTAAAGGGCATGACACTAGCCAGGGCTCTGGTGATGGTCAGGATGAAAAAGTGGAGGAGGATGATGAGGCAGGGGTGGACACCACCAGCACCGATTACCTTTCGGTGGTAACAGATTGGCACAGATTTCAGGAGGAGGAAGAGGAAGAAGAGAAGGAAAATCTGGTTAGTGCCCCTCGACCCCAAGGCTTGAGAGATCTTAGCAGCATCTCACAAATGCGTGCTTGGATGCTACATTACCTGCAACATGACCCTCGCATCAGGGCAATCAAAATGAACAGCGATTACTTGGTGATCACCCTACTTGATCAACATTACAAATCAAAAGTGAGCACTTTCCTTCCACCCACACAAATTGACAGTAGAATGCAGTGCTCATTGACCAAGTCGAGACATCTGTTGCATCTTCTTCACATTCTAATGTCACGATGGAACGTCAGCAACGTGACAGCAGTAGAATGGCAAGTAGCCGCAGCAGGCAGTGTGGCAGAAGTACACTGATTAACATTTTTAACTCGGTTTTTACCAACTCACCAACGCCTGCAAGGCAGGGTAGCATTCAGACACACAGAGACCGCCTTAAGAGCACGTTCCACGACTATCTGCAGCTTAACACCTATGTTTTTGGACTTGATCTGGACATTCAAATTCTGGGTGACCAAAATGGATGAATGTCCGGAGCTTGCTCGACATGTCATATAAATTTTAGCCTGCCCGGCAGCCTGCATTATCTCAGAACACACCTTTAGCACAGCTGACAGGGTGATAACTGACAAACATATCCGTCTTTCCCCTGAGAATGTGGATCATGTCACGATCCCGGTCGCAGAAGTGGATCCACAGGACCACCACAAGCGATGGTGTAAGCCACACCAGGGAGCGGAGTTTAACTAGGTCCCGGTATTCACCAGAGCCTGCCGCAAAGCGGGATGGACTTGCTGCGGCGGGAGTCTACCAGGTCGCTACCCCTGATGTGACTTGCTTGTGTTGGCAGCCGAGGTATAGCGTGGTACACAATCGTAAGGCAGGCTTGTAGTTGGGGACAGGCGGTAAGGTCAGGACAGACGGCAGAGGTTCGTGGCCAGGAGACGGAGGCAAACGGTACGGTACACTGAAGATCAGAACAAGACTTCAGGGAACGCTTTCTCTATGGGCAAAGGCACTAAAGATCCGGCGGGGAGTGGGCGGAAGCACCCAGGTAATATAGAGGCAGCGCCCGGTAATCTCACAGAGCTGGCGCGCCCTAAAGCACGAGGACGCACGCAGGAGGATGCTGACACACCGGAGCACAACCGGGTGGGTACCGGCACACAGTGGAGTGAGTGCGCTCGTCGCCTGACACCTGGGCAGCGACGGCACTCACTCCAGAAGCGGGGGCACAGGCAAAGCCGTGACGGCGCCTGCAGCCTGAGTTGCGGGCTGCGGCGCGGTTCACCATAGTACCTCCTCCCTTAGCCCTCCCCTTCTTCCTGGCCTGGAGGAAAACCCCTTTCACTAATACCCCAAAAGTTGTCCCCCCCCATGATCTTTCCTCAGGCCCAAACACCTTCAGGGCGATAGGAAATAGCGTTTCCCTATGGTTTCTATCCAATTTTTTTCAAGTGAAAATTTGGTGGACTCCACTTGGAACCGGGGAGCAATCTTTTGGAAAAAGCGGTTAGGGGCAATTTCAAAAGGGGACATGGAAGGGGGTTTGGAAAATCATGGGGGGGGGGCCGGGTTTTAGACCCGGGGTTGAGCCCCGAGTACTTCAAATGGTCCTACATCGGGGGCCTATTTTTAACTGGGGGGTTTTATGGATATTGTAGCCGAAACCACACCTTTCGCCCGGGGGGAAAAAAAATGGGGGGGGGGGGTTTTTTTTTTTTCCGCTTTGGGCCTTCATCGTGCGGAGTGCTGGAAAAATGGCGCGTTATTCCAAATTCAGATACTGGGGTCAAAGTACCCTGCCGGCACCTCAAAAGAAGACAATGGTATGGGGCGGGGTGCTGGCCCAAAAACAAGAAAAAAGGGGATACTATGGGGTTGAATCCAGGGAGTTATAGGAAAACTCTGCCCAATGAAGTAAGCTGGCCCAGTCATCCTGTCGAGCCGAAACAAAGTGCCGCAAATAGCCTCCCAGGATCTGATTGATTCTCTCCACTTGTCCGTTCGTCTGGTAAGCCGAGGAGAAATCAAGGATCACCTGCAACCGAGAGCAGAGGGCCCGCCAGAACCTCGACACGAATTGGACCCCCCGATCTGAGACTATAGGCTGGGGAAGTCCGTGTAGACGGAAGATATGGAGAAAAAACTGGCTGGCCAAATGGGGAGCAGATGGTAGACCTGCAAAGGGATAAAGTGCGCCATCTTCGAAAAAACGGTCTGCGACCACTCAGTTTACCATGTTGCCTGAGAAGGGAGGAAGATCAGTGACGAAGTCCATCGCCATATAAGACCAAGGGGTCCTGGGGATGGGCAGAGGTTGGAGCAAACCTGCAGGTTTGTGGCGAGGGGTCTTGTTACGGGCACAAGTAACGCAGGACTTCACGAATTTCCTGACGTCTCTCGCAAGCTCCGGCCACCAGCAAAAACGGGAGATTAGGAGGAACGATTTGCGTGCTCCTGGGTGACCTGCCACTAAAGAACAGTGTCCCCATTTCAAAATTCTCCTGCGGAGCACAGGACGGACGTAAGTCTTCCCTGGAGGCACCTTTTGAAGATCCACCGGAGCCGCAGAGATCAATCGTTCAGGAGAAATTATATGCTGGGGCACGCCCTCCTCCCCCAACACATCGGAGACATGGGAGAGCGCCTGACGTTCTTCTCTGCCGGTCGAAAATGTATCTGGAATTCGAAGCGCGAGAAGAAGAGGGACCACCTAGCTTGACGTGGATTGAGGCCTTGGGCCGATTGGAGGTACTGAAGATTTTTATGGTCGGAGTAAATGGTGATGGGATACTGAGCTCCCTCCAGGAGATGATGCCATTCCTCTAAGGCCAGCTTGATAGCCAGTAACTCCCGATCCCTGATGGTGTAATTCTTCTCCGCTGAGGAGAAGGTCTTGGAGAAGAAGGCACAGGTGACCATCTTGCCCTTAGATCCCTTTTGCGTGAGAATTGCGCCTGCCCTGACCGAGGAGGCATCCACCTCCAGAATGAATGGCTTCTCTGTATCAGGTCTGGTCAGGACGGGCGCGGAGGTGAATGTTGCCTTTAGCTGAACAAATGCCTTTTCGGCCTCTGGCGGCCACTGCCTATGGTTGGTGTTCTTCTTAGTAAGTGCTATAATAGGCGCCACCATTGTAGAGTAATGCAGAATAAACCGTCGATAATAATTAGAGAAGCCCAGGAAGCGCTGTATGGCCCATAGGCCCACCGGCCTAGGCCACTGCAAAATGGCCGGCAGCTTGGCAGGATCCATCTGAAACCCTCGGTCTGAGATTATGTAACCAAGGAACGGGTGGCTGGTCTGGTGGAAAAGACATTTCTCTAATTTGGCATAGAAGTAATTGGCACGTAGTCGCTCCAAAACCAGGCGGACATGGGAGCGATGAGTCTCCAAATCAGCAGAAAATACCAAAATGTAGTCCAGGTAGACCATGACACAAGTATAGAGGAGATCCCGGAAAATATCATTTATGAATTCTTGGAACACTGCTGGGGCGTTGCACAGACTGACGGGCATGACAAGGTATTCAAAGTTACCATCCCGTGTGTTAAAAGCATTCTTCCACTCATCCCCCTCTCGAATGGGATGAGGTTTTTGGGCCCCCGCAGTCCAATTTGAGAAATCTTTGCTCCACGAAGCCGTCAAAAGTTCTGTGATCAAGGAAAGGGGATAATGGTTCTTTACAGTGATTTTATTAAGTCCCCGATAAGCGATACAAGGCCACAGGGAGCCATCTTTCTTCTGCACAAAGAAATATCCTGCCCCCGCCGGAGAGGAGGATTTGCGTATGAAGCCCTTCTGGAGGTTTTCCCGAATGTAGGTTGCCATGACTTGGGTTTCCGGCACCGACAGAGGGTAGACCCTGCCCCTGGGAGGACTGGTTCCCGGCAGTAAGTCAATTGGGCAGTCGTAGGGGTGATGAGGCGGAAGGGTCGCAGCCTGCTTCTTAGAGAAGACATCAGCATAATCCCGGTATTCCGTGGGCAGACCTGGCAGAGGCCTGGAGGATGGTTGGGAAGAAGCGGAGCGCACCAGGCGTGGTACCACCAGGCAAAGATTCCGGCAGTCAGGACCCCCGAGCACGCCCGTTGTCTTTTAATTTGGGGTAGGGGATGGGGCCCCCCAAAACCCCAACAGGATCGGGTTAGGGAAAATCGAGAACAGCACGTTAAAAAAGGAAAATCTTTTCCTTTTGCAAAGGGCCCCATGGAGGGGTTACCGGGTTGGTCCCTTTTCCTTAAAAGGCGTCACCAAGGAGCTCCCCTTGACCGAGGAATTTTTACCAAAAGGCTTTTTCCCCGGGGTTACCACTGGAACTTATCCCGGGACCCCCAGAGCGGCATGGGTAAATTTTCCCGGCGGAACCCGGTGGCCCGGGAAAACAGGGGCCTGGGAAAACAAGCATATAAGGCCCCCAGAGGAGGGGTTCTCACCTAGGTTGGGCCCCCCCAAAAAATGGCCTAGGGGCGGGGGGTTTCCCGGCATTGGGGGGTGAAGCGGGCAAATCCTCCGGGGAAAAGATCCGGGCAAAATTTTTTTAGTGTTTGCCTTGAGATTTAAAAGACAATGAACTTTAAAACCCGGGGGGTTAGTGTTTTTTTTTTTTTTTTTTTTACATGTTTACTGTTTCTTTTAAAAAGAACCCTTTCTTTTACTCTCCTGTTTTTAAAATTGTGTAAAACAAATTTTTAAAAAAAAGCTTCTTCTGATTGCCATAACTTTTTTTTATTTTTTCCATAAACAGACCGTGAAAAGGCTTTTTTTTTGCGGGGGCGGATTCACATTTTCAAGGTTTCCCCTTTTTGGGATTTAATTTTATTGCTTTCTATCCCAAAATTTTAATTTCAGCGAACAAAAAACACAATTCTAAACCATTTATTTTTTTGGGGTTCTTTTAAAAAAGGGGTTAAAAAAACAAGGGCAGTTCATAAGTCAGGGCGTTTTGTTTTCAAATATTGACTTATTTTAAAATTTTTTTTTTTTTAAATATATCATTTGAAAAGGGGAAAGGGGGAGGGACTTTTTTTATTGCATTTTTTACTTTTTTTTTAAAGTTTTTCTTTTTAAATTTTTTTAAATTTAAATTTTTTTTCCAAATTATTTTCCCCATTAGGGTATCTCGTGATTTCAAAAGACACGGCACAAGAAATTAAAAGGGCCCCCAAAAAAGGATTATCAAAGCTTTCAACACAACTGCAAGAGCCTTTTGGCAACACTCCAAATTTCTTTGCTTGGGGTCCCCGTACCCAACTAAAAGTGGATCCCCCTGGACCCCCCGCAAGCGATCTAAAACCACGCCAAGGGGAAAGGAAAACTAAGTAAAAATCCCGGGTTTTTACCAGGGCCCCCCGACCCAAAGCGGGAAAGGATTTGCTGGGGGGGAGGGCTACCAGGGGCGTTACCCATGAAGTGACTTTTTCGGTGGGAGCCAAAGTATACGTGGGGCAGAATCTTTGCACTCGTAGTCGGGACAGGCGGAAAGGGCAGGGAAACGGGAATTTGGTTTTGAGGGCGGGACAGGCAGTAAGGGCAGGACAGGCCCAAATCGTTGGGCGAGGAACGGAGGGAAGGGGAAAGGTAAAAAGGTAATTTAGAACAAGGTTTTGGGAAAGCTTTTTCAGTAGGGGTAAATGGCACTAAAGAACCCCCAACCCCCCCAGGAAAAGGGGAGGCTTAATTAAAAAGGGGGATTGACCCGGGAAAAAACAATTACCGGTTTCCGGGGCCCCTTTAAATTTCACAGAGCGGTCCGGCCCCCTTAAAGCGGGGGTGCCCGCGGGGAAATTTGGGGCAGAGACAGGGGGCCCGGCCGGGTTTAAATAAGAGGGGGGGCCCGGGGCCCCCCCGAGTGGGGCCCAAACCCCCCACTGCGGGCGGCGGTTTCCGCTGGGCGGGGAAACCCAAGGGTGTGCCCCGA
>JAODAL010043806.1:0-33509 GCA_025379985.1 Phyllomedusa bahiana
AATTTCACCTGTGGTGACAAAAAATTTTGCAGTTTTAAAACATTTAAGTGAAAGGGTTTGCCTCAAGGAACAAGCTGTAGTGCCCCAAAAATTTTTCAAAAAACACAAACTGAAATTTATTCGGATATTGAAAGGGTATTTTTGGAAACCTTTTAAACCCTTGCTGACTTCGGGGATTCAATTTAAGTAAAAGGTGGATATATCAACAAAGGGGGAATGGGAAAAAATGAAAATGAACACCTATCTGAAATGTTATGATTAAAAAAGTGGATTTTTTGCACCTAAAAAAGGAGACCTGTTTTTTACTAGAAAAATGTGAATCCTATAATTTTTCAGGCCCCCAATACCCAAAAAAATTTTTTAAAATAGAAAACTTTTAAAAATTAAAGCATTGCAATGCTACATAAGTAATGGTGAATTTTACCCCCGTATTTTTATAGGGGCTTGTTATTCGAAATTTTAAAAGATTTTTTGGAAACCTTTCAATTCCCCTGTGGTGACTATAAAATTGCTGGTTTAAAAAATTTAAGGGGCGGGTTGGTATTTTAACAAAAGTGGAATAGGCAAAAAAAAAAAAAAGAACCCCAATTTTAAAAATGTATCCCTGAAATAAAAGTGGAGTTTTGCATCTAACAAAGGACCTCAGTTCTAAAAAAGATGTGTATCCTAGGGCCCCTCGTTCACACGGCTTTTTTGGGCACGGATTGGCCTACTCCGCGCCGGATTTGCGCTTCAGTAGGGCCCCAATCCCTCTGTCTTTAAAGGGAAATTTCCTCTGCTTTCATAAGAACATGGATTCCGTCGCTCCTCCCCACTCAGGGGAATCCGCCGGGGGGGGAAAAGGGGACAGCCCATTATTTACGTCGCGGACGCGAAAGTAAAAAATTTGCATTGTCTTTGGGGGGGGAGCGGGCCCCCCGCCGCGCCCCGGCCCCCCCCCGTCCCGCCCCTTATTCACGGCGGATTTGTGAGCCAAACGGTAAAATCCGTCGGGAAAAAACCCGGGGTGAACAGGCCCTTTTAAAAATTTAAGGCCCCAAAATCCAGGAAAAATTTCAATAGGAAAACTTTAATAATAAAAAAAAGGGCAATGTCAAACACAAATTTCTTGGTGAATTTTTACCCAAATATTCTTTAAAAGGCTTGTCTGTTTTTGCCCGCGGGGGGCCCCCTCCCCCCTTTCCCCCCCTGATTTACAGCAGTAGATGCCCCTTTTAAAAATTCCCTTTTACCTAACTATAAAAAAATTTTTCCAAAACCTTCTAATTAATTTTTTTTGGGAAAGGATCACACCCTTAATTTTTTAGGGGTTTCTCTTTGAAGAAATAAAATTAATTTCGCTGAGCGGGTTTTTTGGCCCAACAGGCAGAGCGCATGCCCTTCTGTTTCTGAGCCTGAGGCCCACTGAGCGGAAACAAAAACGCTTTTTCTTTGGAAAAAACAAAGGGTCATGTATTTTTC
Organism: Phyllomedusa bahiana; assembly: GCA_025379985.1. NCBI lineage: Eukaryota > Metazoa > Chordata > Amphibia > Anura > Hylidae > Phyllomedusa > Phyllomedusa bahiana. The sequence goes on from JAODAL010043806.1 coordinate 1,462, forward strand.
CACCCAAAACCGCAACCAACACTCCCATCATGACGTCGCAAAAATCTTGTTATTCTGAAAGCTGATTTGCGGGCCCCCAAAAAATTACGGGAACCCGCCAAAAAAGGCGCGATCTTAATAGAGGGTGCACAGATTTTAACCCCAAATTTTTGCATGATCTAAAAAAAACCGATCACCAAAAAAACTGTGCCGATTTCAACTTTGTCGATAATAATCGCTCAACACTAGTGATACTGTATATGTCTTTAGTGGAAAATCCCCTTTAAAAGGTTTTTATTGTTTTAAAACAAAAACACATTTATATCCTTGGGAAAATAACCCGGTAACGGGGTTTTTTTGGCCCCCAAAAAAACCTTTTAAAGCCCATAGGTCCAAAAAAACCCCAAAAAATTTTCCCCACATAGCCCTGTTTTAGTTCAAGAACCCGTTTTTTTCAAAAAAAGGGGCAACGTTCCCCTCAACAAATAAAATCTTTCAAGAAGATGCCAGGCAGTCTGCTCATGAGATGTGGGTAGAGTAGACCTGGATCCAGCCACAGAGAAACGACCTGGTGGATTGAGGGGATAAGCAAGTTAATGACAGCGAAACTGCATTTGAGAGAGGCTAAGCAATTGCACTTTTAATTATCAGTGAGACCACTTGTATGAGCTAGAGACAGAGACCGAGGAAAAAACAGAAAGACTACTAGAACTTAGGAGCCAATGCTGAGATAGTTCGGTCTGAAAAGGTTCCAGCCCAGAGTCAAAAAAGCAGATGATTGTGAAAGGCTGGCCACCCTGACACCAGCAGAGAAGCCTGTACATCCCAATCCAGCAGAGCAGGTAGGTTGATGTAATTAAGAGGGACAGTAACAAGCCTATTGCGCTCTTGGAAGATTAGCCAAGAGCTTGAGAGTAATCCCTCCTCCTATGTACAGAGAAGGATAACGTATGACACTGCTTATTGGAGATATTGTTAACCTGTGTAAGGTTATTGCTGTTATTACTGCTATTCCTTAAAGGGGTTGTCTCACTACATTGATTCATCTTACCTCATTCCTGTTTTCTTGGTTTCATTTTGAATTCAGGGGCTTGTTTGCTGGCTTCTACTAGGCTGCAGTAGAAGCCAGGTCTGTAGCTATAGCAACCAGTGCTGGCAGCCTATCAGGAGAGAGCAAACAGGTCTGTAGCTATAGCGACCTGAGGAGCTGATGCAGCCCACACAAGAGGGAATCTCAGAAAGTAGGACACTGTTAATGGACACATATTGCAAAGTGACTTGTTTTTGCAAGATCTTCAACATAAAAAGCAGCAATCCTTGTAGTGAGACAACTCCTTTAAGTTAACCAGTTCTTAAAAGGCTTGTCAAGTTCAGAAGAAAAACTGATAGAGAGCTTCTGGGGCCCCATTAAAAAAAAAAAAAAAACTTTTACTCAACTTCCCCCGGTTTTTGGTTCTAGCGGCGCATCTCTCCGGTCTTCTGTTTTCATTGTTGTACTTCCGAACAGGGACATCATGTCGCCGCTGCAGCAATCACGTGGTACTAATTTACATCACCATTTGGAAATGAACAGCTCCAAACAGTGACGCATGTAGAGGCAAGGGACCGCTGCAGTGGCGACGTCCATGTTTCAAAGTACAAGAATGAAAATAGAAGATCAGAGAGACGCAGCACTGAAACCAAGGAGAGGAGTGTGAACGTATTTTATTTTATTTAATGCGGCAATTCGTTTTTCTTATGAACTGGACAACACCTTTAACTTTTAAAGGGTTTGTCCAGTCTGTAAACACAATTGTATTAAGCTGAAGGTGCAAAAAACACAGAAACAAGGCCATACTCAAATCTCAAAGGCTGGACTGAAACTGAACCCAGTAAAGAGGCAACACTGGCCCCTATGCTACTTGGGAAAGACAAACAGGTGCAGCTGATTGCTGAGCAGTACCTAACATACCCCACCACTAGTGAAACAATTAGACTGCACATTAAATTGATACCTATTCACACAGTATGCAGAAAAGCCACAGTATAATACATGGGGAGATTGCACAAATGAAAAATACCGATAAGACAACCACTCACACACCTTCAATATAAGCTGCAGGTATCTCATAGAAAAAAACTTCATACTCACCTTCCTCTGCTCCTTAATTTTAGCATCGCATCTTACGTTTACTGATTTCTTCTTCTGGATGGGCACGTCTGATTGGCTGCAGCAGTCACGTGTCATCCATTTACATCTTGGAAGTGATCAGCTTTTTTTTTTCTTTTTTTGAGGCACCCACAGCTTAATATTATTTTTCGTGCCTTAAGGATACAGTGATTTTTTTTTGTTTTCCATCACTGCGCCTTGAGAGTTATAACATTTTTAATTTTTCTTGCTTTATGAGGGCTGTTTGTGGGACATGTTTCATTTTTTTAATGATAGCCTCTTGAAGTATATATAATGTATTGAAAAACTTTTTTTTTTACTGGAAAATGGAAAAAAAATAGCAATTTAGTTTAATGTTCTTACAACATTTATTGTGCAGTACAAACTTTATTCTACAGGTCATTGCCGTAACTGCAATGCTAACTTATGTTGTGCTACTTTAGCGTAATAGAAACAAGCAAAGGCCAACAGTTACTTTGGAGGGTGATGCAAACCTCTCTTGGTATGGATATCAATTATAGATGCATGCTCAATGGGCCGACCCAGCTCGTGTGTAAAAAAGACTGCTCAGAAATTTATAGCATGCTTAGGGTTGGGACCAGCAGCTAACCCTCTGGACAGAAGGTGGCACCAAAGCATCGAGAGGAAGAGATAAGAACCCGGGAAAAAGTGAGGGTCAGTTCACTCACTGCAGAGAGAATGAGAGGATGTGTAACAGAATGATGTAACCAGCCAGAGCTGGAACGATGTATAGGCAGAGGTGGGCGATCGTGACAATAGTGGGGTGCAGGAAAGTGCTTGCTGTCAGTAATACTGACTCATAGAATGAATGGTGAGTGCCGCAGCGCAGCGCTCGAGTCACTAAGCAGCAGCTGCTGACCTTTTGCACTTAGTAAGTCGATGCTGATATTGGCGCCTATATTGTGTTGTGTAGTCTTCTGCAGAACACCTGACCTAACAGTAAGAAGGGGTGCCCCGCTACCACGTACCTCCTGAACCCATCGCCCCCGGAATCTGAGTGCAGGTGCCAAGCCAACACAGACAGTCACTGACCACCTGACCTAACAGTAAGAAGGGGCACCCCGCCACCACGTACCTCCTGAGCCCATCGCCCCCGGAATCTGAGTGCAGGTGCCAAGCCAACACAGACAGTCACTGACCACCTGACCTAACAGTAAGAAGGGGGTTTCCATCCCCGGCTAGGGCCACTACCCTGACCCTGACCCATCGCCCCCCCACGTACCTTCTGAGTGCCCAGTGTGCCAAGCCAACACAGACAGTCACTGACCACCTGACCTAACAGTAAGAAGGGGCACCCCGCCACCACGTACCTCCTGAGCCCATCGCCCCCGGAATCTGATAGCGGGTGCCGAATCAACACAGACAGTCACTGACCACCTGACCTAACAGTAAGAAGGGGCACCCCGCCACCACGTACCTCCTGAGCCCATCGCCCCTACTCGCCGACGCACTGAAACCTGATATTAAACGGGTGCCCGAACCAACATCAGAGGGCGAGGGGGGTCAACCCGACCACCTGACCCAACAGTAAGAAGGGGCACTCCGCCACCACGTACCTCCTGAGCCCATCGCCCCCGGAATCTGATTGCAGAGCCAATACAGATAGTCACTGTCACTGACCAGGATAAGACATCTTGCTTCTGAGGGCTGGAGCTGTGGAGGTAAGTCTGAGTAAGAAACAGGCCAGCACATCCCTATTGTTAGATGATCATTCCTGCTGCTCTCTAATATGAGGTGGAGTGCCGGGCGAGTGGCAGACTGCCTGACAATGTACAGGACCCTCACCTCACAGCCTGTGTAGAAAGGAAATAGATTGTATTTTATGTAATAATTTATTGTTGATGTAATTTTTATTTTGGATGCTTAGTGTCACTGTGCCACTAGTAGTGTTCAGCACTGCTAACTCATCATTAACTGGGCACTTATCAAATATACTAGTTTTTGGAGATATCAGCCAGATTCCCTCCAAGGGACATGCTTTATCCCCTGGATGCAGTCTGTCTGCTGCCTGCAAGACTTAGCATTCATGGAGTACTGAAATATAATTTTTTACTATGTCCCAATAACAAAATAATAAGAGTGTTTCTGGTCAATGCTTTACACCACATGGGAGACATTTCTGTTACTGAGAGGCCATTGACATCTCATTCATGACTATGTCTCTGGTAACCATTCAGATTCTGTGAAAAACAGTGCACCAACATAGATCATGGTGTAGCAAGGAAGAAGAATAGCACAAATATTGTAAAAAAAAAAAAGTTAATAGGGGAGCCCATCTTGCAAGCTTAAAAGTTTGGATTTACTGACAGCAAACGGATCTTGAAAACAGTGTTTTGATTTAATCTTAAAGGGGTTTTGTCACAATCTCTTTCATACCTCCTGCATCCTGCTCTTCAGCTCTGTATGATTTGTTTGAATTGCATATCATGTGACCCAGCAGAATGACATCACCAGGCCTTTTCTCTCTCTAGTCAAAGAAAGGTCTGTTTATTTATAGAATTGTGAGTAGCTGAGTGGTAAAGCTTTTGCCTCCAGGCACAAGGGTCCTAGGTTCAAATCCCTGCAGGAACCAAACCTCTTTTTTTTCCTCTTTATCAATTCATAGACCTTCATGCGGTGTCTTTTTATTTATTTGCACTGTTTGACTAATTACTAAGGAGGATAGAGGACGGGAGTAGAATGACAGCACCTGGGGTTTAAACACTCAGTAGCTGCCTGAGAGGAGAAGTGATGTCTGAGCATGTGCGACCAGGACTGAGGAGCTCTCAGCCCTGGTCGTATCCCCTGGAGATGAGCTGTAAACAATGGATCACTAAAGGAGCAGCTAAGACAAAAACGGTGCCGAATTTTTAATAATAATGAATGGTGAAAATGTTTACTATTTAATGTTCAAACTGCCCACATCAATTTTACTTTGTGGCAAAACCCCTTTAATCAAACATTGTTAGAAGTTGAATAACTTTTTATTCACTTTATTTACATGAAAATTCTTTAGACTTGGGGCACATCTACTTCTGAGGGTTTTTTTTCAGAACATCCGTAACTGAGATTTAATTGGACACAATGGTGTCACGATGGACCCCATTGATTTCTTCCATGGTGTTCGTTATTTAGATCGAAAACATTGTGCAACTTGGTGCACTATTTTTTCCATCATTCCTGATGCAACATGCAGTGAAGGTTCCTAACAGAACCCCCAATGCTGATATGAACCTAGCCTTAAAGGAGTTGTCTCACCATGCTGTTGCACTGAGCCAAAAGCAGCTTTCATTCAGGCATCCTGTCTCTTACTGGTCAGGCTGTGGGTTATTAGCATATCAGCTCAGCATTCAAAGGTCTTCTAATTGCTCTGACATGACAGCAGGAGCTGTTTATCTAAAGTGCATAGAAGTTTCAGAGCTAAAGTAAACAAAAGTAATTAGCCTCCTTTGTTTGTTAGATCAGATAACACTCAAACTTTCAAGCTGCTGGCATCCTGTGTGCTGACCAGTGATGACTCACTCCCCGCTATCAGATAAGACAAACAGCATATAGTGAAGGGGAGAGTGGGTCATTACCCTAGAGAAACCTGTGTGCACTAAGAGCAGGTAAAATCTCTCTTATCTCCTCAACAAATCAAAATAAACAAAGCAACATATTTGGAAATTGTCTTAATTTACTGTTCCCTACATGTTGAAAGCTAATCTTTGTAGTAAGACAACTAATTAAGTATATCTGTTCCTTTTACATATCATATACAGAATGCTACATCTAAGACCTGCATTCAAGAGCAAATCTTATATCCCTACCAAAGGGGTATTCTCCTCATGCTCCTCCTGCTCCTAGCCTGGTCTGTGCTGGCCATAGTGGACAGAGAGATGGCTGCACAAGCACCACTCTCTCCAGTCACTACTATAGGAGGTCTGAATACACCCGAGCAAATAAGTGAATGGAGGGAGTCATGCATCCATGGACTCCTTTCCATACCCTGCAGCCCACACAAACCAGGTCAGGAACAGAAACAGCGTGATGTGAATATCCTATTAAAGAGAATGTGTCATCAAAAAAAATGAACTATTGTATAACTAATGTCTTAGTTATGTTTTTTTTTTACTTTTCATAGCACTTAAATTATAAGAAATTCTGCAGTTTTCACTTCCTGCTCTGTAGAGAGAACTCCTCATTATCAGTACAGGTAGGATTACTCTGAAAGTTGACACCAATGTGTGTAGATAAAACAGGATACACTATTCACAATAGGAAATAGTCACAGCTCTCCCTATCCCCCTCCCTAAACACTTCCCAGGTCACAGAGCATCCTTAGAAAACTCTCCTATAGAAGTCAATGGGTCTGCACCTGTTCACAGGCTCCTATGTCCATGAAGCTGCTGTAAAGCATCTCTAAATACTGTTAAAAGCAGCTTAGGCAAGATGGTCGCCCCCATAATCAGATACAGAAAATAGAATTAAACAAATCTCCAATCAGAAAATCAAAACAGCTAAGAAGAAAAGCACATGCATCAGTATCTTGTTTTAATTAGTAAAAAAAATATATTGGTGATAGATTCCCTTTAAGAAACAAGAGAAAAGTTATAGAACAGTAAGAAAACCTGAATCTAGAGAGAGTGCAGAAAAAAGACAATAAAGACTAATGGAAGAGCTCACTTATGAGTGAGATTAAATTAGATTAATTCGTACTAAGTGAAGATTGACGGGAGGGTAAGATTGTTTTGTATAAATATATCGTTGGCTTATACTGAAATTCTGCTCATTTTACTGTGCCAGCAGACAGCATGAGGCCTCCCACTGTGAATGTTACAAGAGAAACTAATCTCTTATAAAATGGGTTATTGACTCTAGAGCTCACGCAAGGGATTGAAGAAGAGAGACAGTAAGATCACTCCCTGGCTCCTTCACTTAGCTCAGTCTGCCACCAGCGTTGAGGATCTTCTCTATCCACTACCCCAATGACATTTCTGCTCATTACATAAGTAACACTACATATATACTGTGTATTGATGTATAAGGCTATGTTCACACGGCTTATTTTGGCGCACATTTCGCGACGTACTGCGCTCAATACGTGGGGAAATGGCCCCATAATTCCAGTCATCCATAGCTCTCATAGAGTATTATCCACGCGGGGACATAAGTGACATGTCAATTATTTGCAGCGAGTACGCGCCAGGAGTAATTAATGTCAATGGGTCCGGTGGGCTGCCGGCCCCTCCGTGCCGCGGGAGTACGCGCGTATTGGCGCGAGCTCCCGAAACACACAATGTACTGCGGCGCACCACAGTACATCGTGTGAACATACCTTGAGGGAGCTAGAGGCACCTAGATTGCAGTATATGGTGTGATAGTGATGTAGGCCTATTGGTGGTGTACTGGGATCATTAGTGCGCCTCCAGAGAAGAACCACAGCTGGTGGTCTTGGCTGGCTTTTACTCACGGCGCTTTGCTTATGACATCCTGTTACAATAGACAATATGTTCTCTTACATACAGATTCTTCTCTCAAGAGAACAAGCCTCTCCTACTTATTTTTATTCGCTGTATGCACTGTGGGGATTAGCATCACGAACAGATAGGTAACATGGGCTTCCACAGACAGACAGTGACAAGGAATGTAAAAGTCCAAGTCCAGGCGTTGCCTGGTTTATTCAGCAAGAGCTAACAAAACAAAGGCCCTAAACTTCAGGCAAAACATAAACTAAAGACCTGCTCGGCTGAGCACTTAGTAGACACAGGTTTCCTCTGTAACTCACGCAGTCTGTAGATCCCCGTGTGGCTTTCCTCTTTACACCAGAGGTCCACCAGAGACAAACACAGGCCTGCAGGCCCAGGCTTTATGGAGCCTCTTACCAGGCTCACCTGGTACGTGGCCTCCCACCCATCACTTGGCCACGTCCAAATAAAAGACCGGCCCGTATAAGCGGGGTGGAGCCACTATAATGATAGGTGTAGTGCAACATAATGCTACTGACACGAGAACTGACGGTTTTCTTCACCGAGCTCAGGCCTCCTGGTGACACACTTCTGCCCACTTACTCCCTAAAGCTGCATAGGAGACCCGTGCCCACTCGAGAGTTGAGGGCCTGACTTAGGGTGTATTTGTGACGTTGTCCTCCCTCTAGGGTACGCAATGACTTAATCGCGCCACTGCTCGTACTAGGCCCTAAGCCTATCTCTAGGCTTAGGGCATAGCAGACGCCGGAACTGGCGTCCTGGAGCGGGTGGCGTGATGACGTCACGCCGTCCGCACTGGATTCAAGGATCGGAGTCCAGCGGGGGAAGGAAAAGGAGCCCAGGTGAGTATTATTTTTATTTTTTTAAAAGGGGGAGGAGGAGAATATCTACTCTAAGTGGCCCTAACTAACCTAAGTGGCCCTAACTAGCCTAAGTGGCCCTCACTACCCTAAGTGGCCCTAACTAGCCTAAGTAGCCCTCACTACCCTAAGTGGCCCTAACTAGCCTAAGTAGCCCTCACTACCCTAAGTGGCCCTAACTAGCCTAAGTAGCCCTCATTACCCTAAGTGGCCCTAACTAGCCTAAGTGGCGCGCTACACTGCAGACATCTGCCATGTCAAGTAGGGAACCTGTCGTTGAAAAGTATTGGTCCACAGACGAAGTCTGGCGGTAGGAGGCACCCAAGCATAAGTTTTGCACCTGGGTCCATGAGTCTCTAGCTACGTCCCTGTTACAGATGCTCTGGGCCAAACATGAGCCAGCGGGTCAGGCAGGGTCATCTCGGCGGGATCCATAGTATGGTCATTTCATACTATAACGATCCAGCAGTGTCAGTATACACTGACCCAACAAATTGATCGTACCACTGGGCAATCTAAGCTAGCGTCAGATGGTGTAATCACGAGAGTAAACCGAGAGCCGGATAAAGGATAACAGGTGCTGGTATGGATGACAGGACACAGCAGGTATAGCCATAGGCGGATAGCGCAGTCCCAGGCGGGTAATGGACAGGTACAACCTGTCTCCTCAAGTTTTTCTTTTCAGACCTCAGAAGCACCACATGTGGGAAAATATGAGAAATGATAGCTGCTCTGAAGCAAGCAAGAGCTCCACTATATTTTTTATTTGTATTTTTATTGAAATATCATAAAGAATAGTACAATCAAACAAATAGAAAGGTAATGAGTAAGTACAAAAGAGGTGACAATCCTTGATATGAAAGATAAAAGCAAAACCAAATATCAAAAACCACAACGAACATCGTCTGACGTGAGATAAATCACAAAAAGAAAAGACAGACACCGACAGGGCAAGACAAGAAACATAAGGGATGATCATATTTATTATATGAAATATTTGAGAGATCTACTACACTGGGGGTACAAAGAAAATGTGGGGGGTTCATAGAAATTTTGACCTTATTCTTGGTGTTTGAGTCAGAAAATCCAATGCATTTTGTTCTAGCAGCTCTAGTTTAGGAGATGTTGATTACATGATTCTACATTGTTCTTGCGGTTAATTTGTGTATAAATATATAGCACAGATGAATAGAATTGAACCTGCTCAGACACATTCATGTTTTTGTTTGCATGTGTTCTTTAAATGTTCTAAAATTTATGGACGACATCTATGTATTTGCCTTCACCCTTTTTTTTTTGCTGTATATTGCTGGTTCTATAGCTGTATGAACAGGTGTACGGCCACACTTGGCACAATGTGCGCCTGATGACACATATAAAAACGCACAAATATGATGCAAGCTGCATTACAAAGTTTGGGGCATAACACTCTCTGCAAAAATTTTGAGTATACGCAGCCCAAAAATGTTTGGATCATAACACATTCCTTCATACTGTCGTGTTATACACTCCTCTACAGTATATCTATTTAGAACTTGTCGGCACCAAGTTACAAAGGTGGCCAAAGCAAATTCATCAGATTCGACCCTATGTAGACATGACACATGCAGTCACGTGTGGACCATGTTCACGGTGCCCTCTCAAAGTGCCACGATCTAAGTGTGTGAATTAAATCCTAGAATCACAGTTTATGTAGCTCCGAGGAATTCCTTCTTCAGGATCAGACGAACCCGATTTTTACCTCATCCACCAGGGTATAGCTCTCCTGATTATCACTACTGCTCCAATCCTCGCATTAGATGTATGCTGCTCACCTTTGGTTCATCTACTGCTACCCAACCTCCATTTTGATGTATGCTTCTCCCTTGATTCACTACGCTCCATGCCCGCCATTTGATGTATGCTGCACCCTTTGATTCACCTATGCTCCCATCCTCCATTTTGATGTATGCTTCTCCCTTTGATTCACTTACTCTGCTCCCATCTCCATTTTGATGTATAGCTTCTCCCTTGATGTGTAACTGGTATATAGTCATAACTTGCTATCACAATTGCAATCTCTCCTACGCTCCGCGCCAAATCCCTGCTGTGTGCATGGTCCAATTCCACCTTTTAATCTCGTTTCCTATTCTCCTCCCGCACTCTGCTAATTAGCCTTGCACGATCCTCGATCCCATTTCTTTTCACATCTGATTCTCTTAGAATGCTAGTTACTATATGACAAGCACAGCAGTCACTTGTTACCACTGGTCACGGGTGGCCCCAGCTCAACGTGCCCGAGCTAAGTGTTTGAATTAAACCGAATTTGAGCAGGATTAGAACAAGGATTGCGATGTAACAACTACTTAATCTTTATCCAATTACACTTTCCCTCAACGTCTTGCACTATGTTTTCCTTCCCACCATTATCTCTATCTCCACTTTCCTTGCACAACTACATATCCCCAAACACCTCCCCTCGCAGGGCATGAGCTCTAACATCACCCCCACATTCTAAACCCTCTCACCTGTCTGGCTGCCGACCAACCTGCCTTTCCCCACTGTTTAATGAGCCCTCCGCACACCAAACAAACCCGGCTAAACCATTGTCTTTTCCTACTCCCACCTGCTTCACGCCTCTCCTACAGCTCCCCTTGCAGCCGGGGACATATCCCCCTAACCCAGACCCCCCCACGCAATCCCCACCATTGTCCTCATCTCCCTCCTCAAAACCGGACTTCTGGTAAAAAACAAGATGAGAATACACCCACTATCTAATGTCTGTTAAACCCCCATCAACCTAAGCACATCCTCTGACTCCCTTCTCCCCCTATCCGCTCCTTGGAGCATCTCTGGAACCGCACGGTTCAGTATGTAAAAAAACTATTCTACATACATGCTTATTTATCTCAGAGAAATTTATACTCTTCCTTGGTCATACTGAAACATGCTGACCCCCGTCCTGGACCAACATCTCCGCCTGACTGCTACTCGTCCCCCCATTGGGCGGGCCCGTCCAACTACCCCATATACACCTCGCCCTGGTAGCAATGCATGGGCGGAGGGTTGCCCCTCCTGTCTGACACTGGTTCTTTGTCCCTCTCACCTTCAGCTTCCCTTACATCTCCTCATTTGAGGTGCACTCTGTCCCACGTGCCGCCTGCATCTATAGCCCCTTCCAAACCTTCCAGTGGACTTGTTGTCTACCGACCACTCAGGCCTTTGTCACAGCCTTCCTTGACCACTATTGCTTCCTGCTCGTCATTTTTCATATCCAGTCGACGTCCTACTATTATCATGGGAGACTTCATTATATCCAATTGACACCCTCACTCGCTCTGCTTCAAACAAAACACGTGACACTCTGTCTTACTGTTATCTCTCCCGTGACCTCTGGAGCCACATTCCAACAAAGATGGACACACACAGGACCTGCATCCATCACACCCGCTGCTGCCCTCTAGCTTGACCTCTCAAACTCACCAACCCTTATCTGACCAAGCAAATCTGCTCACCTTTCATCGCACTCATCTTCCACCCCCCAGCTCATCCTGTCCCACATACTAAGTGCACCCACCGCTAGGAACTTACAAAACCTCAACCTCACTCTCAAACTCTGATTTGCTCTTACACTCGGTTCTACATACTCTCCATTGTCAGAGACCATGTACGCAGCACCACCGACTGTCTTACACGACACATAACAACGAATCACCACTAAATTACATCCCTTGACACAGTCGCTCCCCTCACACACAACAGAACCGCAAAATCAACAGACAAAACCCTTGGCACACAGACACTACCAAACAGCTGAGCGGCGTGCTGTCCAGAATTGCAGAACCGCCGCTGAAGAAAACCGCTCCACGACGACCTTGCCTCATGACAAACAAAACACTACATACATTTAAATCTGCAACTTCACCCTAGCCTAAAGCAGGAATTACTTCGTTCCAATCACATATCCGCAGTCTGTCTCATAACCCCAGGTAACTTTTCGAAACACCTTAACCTACCTCCTTCCGTCCGACCAGCCAGCAACCTATCCTGCCCACCCTCACTCCTTTTCAGCAGACGACTTTGCGATTCCTTCCCTAAATACTCAAAGATTAACCTTACAGAGAAAGCTCAGCCCCCAGTACCCAGCGCCTCTCCTCTATAGACTGGCCCAAATGCCTATCCGCCCATAACTTGTTTTCCACTCTTACACAAGATGATCTTCCTCTCACTGCTCCAAACCAAACCTCAACCACCAGTAATCCTTGACCCACTGCCATCACACCTAACCAGACCTGTTAGTGCTACTTTCATGTCCAGCCCTCACAACCTCACTTTCACTATAATAAGCCTCTGATCACATCGTGGCATCTTCCCTTCATCCTTTAAACATGCTACTGTCACTCCCAGTGCCTAAAAAAACATCCCTTGATTCTCTTCCTCTCTGTCCAACTATCGCCTCCATCTCACTGCTCCCCCTTGTTGCTCCAAACTCCTCGAGCAGGCACGTCAATCTTTCAGCTCTCTACACCGCGTTCAAGCATCGCAACATCTCATCTTGATCCACTTTACAATCTGGGTTCCTGTACCTACTACCCCATCTACGAAACTCCACCGCCCTAGAGAAACCAAGTCTACCAATGCCTAGCAACTGCCAAGCCTCAGATCACGCCAGTACTCTGTCCTCTCCCTTTCTAGACTTGTCCTCCCCCCCCCCCCCCATGCCTTGACACTGATCGTCCAGTCCCGATATCCTGCTTACAATATCCTACCTACTCCGCCACCCCCTCTGGGCATCGCAAACTGGCTCTTCTCCTGATCTCTTCGAACCTTTTCTGAACGGAACATTCAAGCGTCTCTCATCTCCTGCAAGGCTCCACCACTCCTCCCCCCGCCCTCGTCTTTGTTGTGTCCCAAGGTCAAGTCTCTAGGTCGCTATTACTCGTTTTCTATCTACAACACACCTTGGTCGCGGTCAACTCATAGCTTCAACATGTGCGTTAATTACCACACTAAGCTGATGACACCCAAGCTTTAATATCTGTCCGGCCAGTATTCATCCTCTCTTCTCTCCCATGACCCTCAGACGTCTATCGTCCTTTCACTCCTTCATCTCCCTCCGTCTCCTAAAACTAAATGTGGAGAAAACTAGGAATTCATCATCTTTCCGCCGTCACCCCTCCATCCCTCCACCCTGATTCTTTCTATCACGTGTCAATGCTGCACACTCTCTAGGGGCCTGTTTCCGCAGTGACCGCTGCTGGAGTAATCCACGACTCCGCTCTATCCTTCAAACCACACCATCCAGACACCTCACCTCTGCCTGCCGCTATCACCTGCAAAAATAACTTCTCAGCATTCCTCCGTACTCATATCCCAACTTCGACACACAAAATAGGCTCGTTCATATGCCTTGTCATCTCCGCCTTGACTACTGGCACACATCTTCTCTGTGGCCATCCCCATCTTAGCGCACTCCTCGTCATTTCGCCCTCCAAACCAACTTAAGCATCTTGCTGCCCACGTCTATCCCCTCTCTCCCTCCGCTACTTCCTCTGCCTCATCCCTCTCCCTCTGACAATCCCGTTCACTGGCTACCATAGCTCTGCAGCGATATTCACTTCAGGTGTCTAACCATGACCTCAGAAGGCTTCTCCATAAACCTCTCCCCTTCCATACATCTCTGCCAAAGCTCCAGATATCTCCCTCACTTTTCAGATCTCCGCCTCTCTCACCAGAGACCTTCTTTCTTGTCTTCCTCTATCAGTCCATCACTATAACCGTCTCCAAGACTTTCTCCTCCGCATTTCCCCACACTCTGGAAGCAAGTAGCGCTCCAACAACAGATTCAACTCTCTAAGCCACTCACACCACTTCAAAAGCAACTGAAACAAGCATATTCTTCAGTGATTGCTAAAACCTACAATAACCCCGCTTGCAACTGTACTCACCCTATTCAAACATGTCTTGCACTCTCCACCCGTCTCATTCCTCCTCCATGTAGATGAAAGCCTTTTCGGCAGGGTCCATCTCTCCCATCTGTACCAGTTAACGTCAACTCATTGTCATTATTGTACTCACTTGACATATCATGTCTTGACCCTCCCCCCCTCCCCCTTTTCAAATGACAGCGCCAGGATCAATGGCGCTTTAAAATAAATGTTAATAATAATAATAATAATAATGTCTTTTGTGTTTCACATGAATTTCCAACATTAATTTAGTACAAATTGAGTGACCACTATTTTCAGCAGCATATATTTGGTAAGTTGGTAATGCTGGATCTCCAAAACTGATAGGGGAAAAACAGTGTCATTTCAGAACTAATGCCCTAAACATATCAAGAAAACAGTAATTCCAACTTCTAAAGGTACCAAATGATTGTTCCCCAGTGCGATTCACATACCCCTTTAAAGGATTTTTCTTAATACTTGAATAATTAACATTATCGCCCCATCAAAGAGAAGTGCGGTGGTAAATGTGGTTGGTTAACATATGATCCTAATTTTATATGAAAAGCTACCTGTAAAGCTAAGCAATAATTTTCCCATGGCAATGCAGCAGTTTCACTAAAATCCACAATGAATTTTGGACCTGTTAATGCCAAATTTCATGTGCATAATATTAGTCTAGAATGTGCCTGATTCAGTGAACCTCGCTCTACATCAGGAGATTTAAAAAATGTATGAACGGGGGCTGCAGCTGCATATCGAGAAGCTGAAAGATCCAGGATATCTAGCGCAGTCCCTTTAAGAATTTGAGATTTAAAATTTGGTAAGTATATATGTATTTTAAAGTTCATAGCATGTTGCCCTCTATGTTTATATACTGCACTAGAGTGGTAGGGGATATACTGCGTTAGATGGATTATGGCTTACCACACTCATCACCAATCTAACCAATGCGATGATTTGTGAAGTAACACAGAGTGAAGGAAAAGCATCCAAACATAGTGTATTTTCAAACCACACATAGAACTCCACACAGATTCACTATTTAATAAAACAGATAGAACTAGATCCTAAACTTCTTCCAGTGGCAACAATACACTTCTCAGAAGTTAGGACACTGTTATTGAAGATCTGATAAGATTGTGGGATTTAATGGGACACTTTAGTAGACGCAGAGGGAAGAGAAAGAGTGAGGAATTTTAAATTAAAGCAAAATTTCAGACTCTGCCAAATGGTATAAATAACCATGCAATCAATTATGTCAAACTTATAAGTGTGAACCTGTGATGGCCACAATATTACACGTGAGGCGGTATAAGACAGCAATATTACTGACTGCACGGCTGTCTATGCTCACCCAGTTTCCAGATAGTAATTGTTTAGACCCGGTTGAAAAATACTTTTTGGCTTATAATGCAATTTGTTATGTTTAAGATTCTAAAGATCCTTTAAGGTCCATAGTCTTGTGTGAAATAAAAAGCCTGTGACATTTCATATACTTGTATACTCATCATGTCTGAAGATGGAGCTAGTTCTCTCGAAAGCTCACACGATATCAATATACTCACGTTAGCCTACTAAAAGGACATCGCTCTAATTTCCTTCACTCTTCTTCAACACCTATAGGAACTCCTTCAAGAGTTGGAAAACCCTTCAAAAAGTAGCACAACTCGTCATGAAGCGATTGAGGAGAAATAGCCAAAAGTGTACGATAAGCTATCATCCTAAAGAAAACTGAGCTACCTACAATAAACTGGTACTGTCTGACACTTTGTTTGCTACTTAATCCTATATATGTTCCTTTATAGATTTCATGTCTTCAATATTAATCTAAAAATCACTGACAAAAAGCTACAAACCTACCTTCTAAAATTTACCTTTATTAAATCTCTAATAAAAAACTCTATAAACTATACACTACACACCTAAATGCCATCACTATTACTACATTAGATGATATGTGGGCTTTTAGGTCTAACACAAAAACTCGCCCTATATACCCTAATCCAGATCAGGGAGTTCGTCCCGACAAGGCTCGTCCTAATTATGTCCTAACAAAATCCTAACTCCTATTAATGAATATTATGTTTAATGATAAATATATCAAAAAAGGACGTATGAAAAAATTCTCCTATTCTTATCATTCGGTATATATAGAATAGAAAGCACACGTGTACACTATTAAACATACGACCTAATCTTCTTGTAAATATTCTATATTTCTATAATTCTTTATATCACAAAGGATGTATGAAAAACATTTTCATTATTACCTTTCCTTTTCTTTTGTACTATGGAAATATTAGTATCATAGAAGAGGTTGAAGACGTCAGTCATTTTTAATAGACGCTGCTGCATGAAGTCCAATCACAGAGACACTAACAGCTCCTTATCTGTGAGCACTATTGTCAGGAATGTTGGTCGTAGGAGACACTTGCAGCTTTGTTGGAATAAAATTTTGTATGTTTTCACGCAACGTGTCTGCTAAAAATAAAGTGTACGTATATATATATGAAGCAGCTTTGAGATCATACAGACCTATAGCTAACACCCAAGTTATAGTGCAGTCCGCTGCTGCGGGAGTGGAAATCATTCACTATTTATATGTGTTTCTTCCAATGTTGGACTGGGTGCCCTGAGGCCATTGAAAAGTTGATCTTGGGGCCACTGAGTTGTTAAATTCCTGGGGGTACCACCTTTATAGCTAATGTACATGTCTCTTGTACTTTGACTCTGTTTCTCTGCATTCCTTGCTAAAAGCAGCTTCAGGTCGACCATGCCCCTTTGCCCACCAAGGGTTTCCCCTGCTCTCCTGTTTGCCAGTCCAAGCCTGGCTTTATCCTTCCAGGCCACTGTACAAACAGGATATATCTACAGAAGCCTCCACTAAACACCCTGTGCATTATCAACATGTAAGCTGTAAAACCAGACAATTTAGAGCATGAAGACTAGGGTTGCACTTTGGATTGGAATTTTGGGCAACCAAATTCAATCTGACCTGAATTTTAAGCAACCGGTCAATTCGGGAACATCAGAAACCAATCAACAGACTGCCAATAAGCAGGAATACACTTCTGTTTTCCTGTCTGACTGGCAGACTTCTGATTGGTTAACCAATTTTTCCATAGGCTGCTGAATGGTTGGCCAAAATTCGTCCAGATGCAATTGGCCTAACTTGAATCTGAAGTGCAACACTAATCAAGACCAGATTTGAACACAAGGTATATTTATTAGGTAATTAGAATATTTCCATATTATGGGCCTATAGGGATTCTACATTCTTTTATATGTTTCAAAAACATTCGTTCTTAGGGTCTCTACACATCATGTGTTACTTTTACATTGAGGGTGTGTGCTGAGAAAGCTCCCAATCCCCCCTCCCCTCCCCCTCATGATCTTAGGCTTTATTTTAACAGACAGAGGTCAAAAATTAATCCATTTTCCTGGCTTCAGTTTGTTCCCTTCCTGCAGAGTGGCAGAGATAGGGGAGTAGCTATATAAGCAAGATGCCCACTTTATGCTTATATAGTGAAATATGCTGCAGCCTTCCCTCTGCAGTATATGTTAGCTATTGTCCTGAATTATACTTCCTACATGTGGAGGTAAACAAAGCCTAAGGGAGAATGTCTACTTTATAAGTCAGAGACCTTGAATCTACATGTGCTTCCATATAAACTGGGATTTAAATGGAAGTACACTCCACTTCCATAATATGGTATGTCAAAAGATGGCAATGGCCTTTCTAATTCCGGCTATAAGTTCAGCTACCGAAGTCTTTATTTCACGAATTGTGCTGCCCACGTACATTTTATCGCAAAGCTGACAGTGTATAACACATATTACATGGTGCATCAACTGTGTAACTTATAGCCATAGCACACAAAGCAGCTACCATGGGGCCTGGAGGTAGAGGGGCCCCATTCAGGTCCAAGAACCAGGCTCGGACTTTCCCACAGGGGAATAGGGGAAAGCCCCGGTGGGCCACTGAGAATGGTAAACCTGGAGATGATTTTAACTGCATATACAGCCTCAGAGAAGGCAAAAAATCAAAGAAAGAGGAGGAAAAGCGAGAGACAGAGTGTAGGAGGCAGGTACAGTCATTTACAGTAGCTGTAGGGTGGGCCCCTAAAATAAACTCCACCGGTGGGCCCAGAAACTGCTCAACTGGTGGGCCCCTAGGATCAACTCCACCTGTCGGCCCTAGGCACCCCAGTCCGACACTGCCAAAAACGATACGCCTTTTTCTAGGAAATAACAAGGTTGGTGGCTTTATGCTATCTAGAGCTACATCGGGGGTTTTATTGCCACTTATACTTCTGTTTCAGCTTCTTGTCATAAGGTGCCTGGAGCCCTATCTTATTCTGCTATGGGGCACTATGAATTCTAGCTACGCCCCTGAATTGCGTCACTTACTACCTCTCGTCTGTCTTTTAACAATCATTTCAGACTAACTCCAAACTTCCCGGATTTTTCTTTTTCCTACACTCCTTCCAGGTTCCCTGGTGCCAACTACAGTCAGAATGGCGAATTAGCAGCTCCTGCTTACAAATGCATTCCAGCAGAAAGGAGGAGGCTGAATTTAAGGAGGACCTGTGACATCTCCAGGCATGTTTGTTTTGTGTTCCATGTGAAATAATAATCCTGGAGCCTCTTCTCTTATACCTCTGGGTTGTGCTGTTCCTCTGCTATTCCTCCTAGAAATGTATGACTGAATCTGTCAGATGGGTGTTACCATTCCAGTTTTTAAGGGGGCGTGTCCCTGTACACACTGACTATCAGCACTGGAGCACACCCCCAACTGATAACACTCAGATGACTGGTTCAGTGGTATGCAACATAGCACGACATAGAGCTGTAAGAGAAGATGCTCCAGAATTGTTATTTCACAAGGAACTCAACTCATGTACAGGCAGTAACCAGGTTATGAACGGGATAGGGACCGTAGGGTTGTTCTTAAGTTGACTTTGTATGTAAGTCAGAACAGGCATATTTATTAACTATAACTCGAGCACAAAAGGTTTTTTTTTGTTTTGTTTCAATGCAGGGAAGGGTTTTTACATTTGTTTTGCTGTCTGTCCCCTGTTAAGAAGATTTTACCTCATGTGCTGCTGTGGGATACTGGAACTTGTAGTTCCATAGCTACTATTTGCTGTGGAACATGGAACTACACGTGCCAGCATGCCCCATAAGTCTCTGTTTGTAACTAGGGGACAGATGTAAGTCGGAACGGTGTGAGTCGAGGACTAACTGTATTTGCTAGGACAGACATATCAAGGAAAGTCACAGGTATTCTTTAACATAGAAGGCGCACTTATATCTATTGTGCCCCTGTACAGCTGAATAGGTTGCACCAGTGTTATGTCTAAACCTAAGGCCATGTCCCCACAGCACAGGATTAAAGTCAGATTTTTAAGTGGATTCAATATTTAGAATCCGCAAAAACCTGATTGTAACCATTGCCCCTAGACTGAAATCCGAGCTGTAGATTTCTAAACCGCTGGATTCCACCAGAATACAGAACATGTTATATCTTCTGGCAGATTCTATTACATCTCTATGCACTGGGCCGTCTGAAATCAGACCGGGGTACAGCTATGTTCAAATACCGTCAGATTTCCAACAGCATTTTAACATCAACCATGCAGACATAGCCTAATACTACCCATAACCCTACACTCAAAATATAGGGCCATTGAGTAGCTGCTCACAGGCAGGGGCGTAGCTACAGGGGGTGCAGCAGTAGCAGTCGCTACCGGGCCCTGCAGCCTGAGGGGGCCCAAAAGCCCTTCTTCCACATAAGAAGACACCAGTATTGTAAATGGTGTATGGTACCTGGGGGGCCCCATTTCACTTTTTGCACTAGGGCCCAAGAGCTTGAAGTTGAAGCAGGTAGTGATAAGTCTGAGGTCACTTTCCCAGGGTAGAGGTTCTTGGCACCTCTGCAAAAACCTGTATCTCTGGTACCTCTGTATAATTAATATATTTTTTTAATTACTGTAAAATGCAAATCAGACTGATCTATGAAAGCATGGAGAATTTACCTCTGAAGATAACACTGAGTTTGCTGCTGTGTAAAGTCTAAAGTTTCTCTGCGAGATCAGATAGGTCCTGTAGTTATTGGCTGCAGGACGCTGTAACTTTTGGTCTCAGGCATTGATCTCATTGATCTTTGGATTATGAGACTCTTTATTCCTTGTGGCTTTTCCTTTTTGTCTTGATCCAGTCTAATTGGTGGATGTGAAGTATGTGCTACGTATGCAAATAAGCTCCTAAGAGAACCTTTATTTCCATTGCCTTTAGCTTAGTCAGGGATGATCTTCACTTGATTGTGGCGGTATTCAGTGTAATCACACGCTCAGTCATAAGATAAACCGATGCACATACGATTCATACCCAGATCTGGGAAACAGCACATACTTTCTGGATACAATCATAGGGATTGACATCATTTGTGGGTGAGGTCACCATAACTCTGGTGCTGGGGCATCTCTAGGATCTAAACAGATCAGGGACATAAGTCCCAAGGCGTATGTTTTACTCCCATCATCTGCCCTGTTCTAAACACTAATATATATGTGAAGTATATAGATGCAGATCTCTGAATAAATGTCCTGCATTTACTAAGTATAAGCACAAAAAATGTATTTTATCCATTTAAATAGCGCTGACATTTTCTACAGTGCTGCACAAAGATTGTTATTACTTATACTGGTTCCAGTATATTTGTAGACATAAACACAGGGAAAACATACAAACTTCATACAGAAGTTGTCCTCAAATTTAAACCCAGGACCCCAGCACTGCAAGAGAACAGTATTAAAGGGGTTGCCTCACTACAAGGATTGCTGTTTTTTATGTTAAAGATCTTGCAAAAACAAGTCACTTTGCAATATGTGTCCATTAACAGTGTCCTACCTATCTCTGAATACCCCCTCTTGATCGCTGCATCAGCTCCTCAGGTCGCTATAGCACAGACCTGTTTGATCTCTCCTAATAGGCTGCCAGCGCTGGTTTGCTATAGCTACAGACCTGGCTTCTACTGCAGTCTATTTGAAGCAGAAAAAACGCCCTGAATTCAAAGTAAAACCAAGAAAACAGGACTGAGGTGAGATGAATCAATGTAGTGAGACAACCCCTTTAACCACTGAGCCACTGTGCCAAATTATATGAGCCCAGCCTGATTACCTATATCTACCTCCCCCCAATATAATCTCTAATATCACCATACATTTCCTGTTTAGTAGTGATACACAATTGCTACACACCGGTGCACTGCAGAGTATAATCACGCTTTATACGGTATCACATTAGTACAACCTAGTTAAATCCAGTTATTCCTTGATGATCCTCCTTTACTGCAATTCTACACTTTCCCTTTTCTTGTCTTTCTAGCCCAAACCTCCATTACAAATTTTCTGGGCCACAACTTTTTTTTCTGCATTGTTTGCTGCCCCTTTAGTGCACCACATGGAAAAACCTTCCCCTTTAGTGCTCCACATAAAAATGGTGGATTCTCCTTTCTCCCTTTGTGTCCCACACATTTATAGTGCCATCTGTGGGCCATACTGAACAGTACTGGTGCTCCATGTGTGCTCCCCACGTAATAGCACCCATCTAGGATTGGTGCCAACCTAATTGTGCCCCCTTAGTCAATAATAGTACTCCCTAAGGCTCCCAGTTATGAATAACGCCCCTTAGTGCTCCCATTCAGAATTGGTGTCCCCATTCAATATTGAAGTCCCCTTTGTGTCACCACTCAATATTAGGGCCCCTTAGATCCCCCACTCAATAATATAGCTCTTTTTTGTGTTTCCCACACAGGAATAGTGGCCCACTACATACAGTAAAACAATACTTGTCATTTTAGACCCCCTATGAGACACTAGGGTGGGATATCCAGCCACAGTTACATAACTTCATCGTGGTGGTCTCCATGGAAATAGTCCCAAACAGACATAGTCAGGCCTATAGTCACAGCGCCACAGAAAGGGTCCTGATTAAAATATAACTATTAATAAATCTTACTTAAAACAGTCTCCAGAAACAAGAAGGAGATCAACAAGCACTTAAAACTTTAAAAAATGGGGAGATTTTATAAAAACCTTCTACACCTCTGATGAGATTAGGGAAGTCATGAAGCCTTTCGTTTACGCGTCCTGGTATCTTACTTCCCGTCTAGTGGGTCAACTGGGTCGATTGGAAGTTGGAAGTCCACCCACTTGACTCATCTTCATCTACCCACTGTGAGACCTGCCTTTTCCTATGAACGCGATTCCCATCTATGGTTCCCACCCAACCTTCAGCAAAAGAACCGAAGCCCTCACTGTATTCTATATCATCCCTCAACTCTGATTCCAGAGCAGCCCTGTAGTAACCCTCGTCCTGGATAAACTGATTTAGTGTACTAATATGACCCAAGTGCCAGGTTTTGAGTTATGGTTTATATTGGTTTTGTACTTAATTTTTTTTTTTTTTTGGGGGGGGGGTAGCATTGTATTATTTACAGTGCATAGAGTCTCAGCTTTACCTCATAATTTGGGTTTACTCTATTGTCTATATATAGGTTTTTTTGGAGATTTATTATTGTGACTGATATCTTGTTAACGATTTACTTTTTTATTCCTATGATGACATAATATTTTGTATGTTTTTGTTTGTTGTAAGCTGACACTAACCCTTTTTTCTCTTGTTTCCCAATTCAATTCTGTTTTTTATGTTTTAAACTTTGAAAAAAAAATTATGTTTAAAAAAAAAAAAAGCACTTAAAAATATATATAAATAATCCACCATAGTTACACGTCCTCTCTAGAAGGGGGAAAAGGTACTCACACAGCATACCATTCATAGGTCTGAGATATCAAACATGTGAAGCCATATATGCAAATAAACAGAGAGGAATAAGCCACAATCGGCAAAAACTCACAGTTAGATGATTGTTCACAGTTCAGTTCCCTGCAGAGGCGAAAAATAATATTAAACCTGAACTCTCCCTATTTGATCCCCTAAAGAAGACTCCCTACAGACGGCAGAGTATTCGCCCCAAAAAGGGCGGCCCTACAGAAACTGACCCTAAGTACACCTAGTACACCCTATCTAACATGGACCTCAAAAATGAAAATGAATTGTATTGCCAAGGCATCCAGCAACTATTTTAATCCTGTTGGATCGCAGTCGCGATGCGTTTCTCCCTGGGAAGTATACCAGGGTTCATCAGGGGAGAAAAATCAACGGTGGTATATGGCCCCTTCTAGATGGGATGTGTAACTATGGTGGATATATTTATAGATGTTTTTGAGTGCTTGTTGATCTCCATCTTGTTTCTTGAGACTGTTTTAAAATAAAATTTATTAAGTTCTATTTTAATCAGGACGCCTTTTCTGTGGCAGCTGTGACTTGGTCTTTTCAGGCTCTACTATTTCTTAATACTTTAGAATTCTGTGATTCTGCAGGTGGGCTGCAGCCTATGAATGTAAATGGCAGAGCAACAGCTCCTTCCCCCGTAATATCAATGTGTATCCTGCGGATACAAAATGTTATAAAGATGACAGTCCTCTAAATATCCAGGGCCACATAGAGGGTGTTTGGTCCCCAGATGGCCAGCGATTCCTCTACTCTTCTCTAAATCTGCTTTTGTCATATATACTGCCATAGGGTGTCCAGTGCTGACATGATATCTTCTGAGGACATACTATTATCCTTCCTAAATAAATTAGATCTACTAATTATAAGTTTATTAATTAGATCACGTTTCTTCAATAAACAAAAACTACAGGGAAGAAAAGAAAAGGAGCCATGATACATACAGTAGCTATGGTATATGCGGTGCACAATTAAGTCAGGGAGCATCTTTCAGGAGTTCTGTTTTTTTTTTACTACCCCCATAGTATCCTTATCAGCTGAAGTGTGACCTGGCAGATTAAGAGGCCCTGCAAGCTAGATAACATTAGGGTGCTTTCACATGGTGTGTTTTTGATGCGTTTTTTTCAATGCGTTTTTTGTCCAGGAAGGCACAGCAATTAATGCTGTACATTGCTGCACAAAAATCACAGCAAAAATCGTGGTAATTACTGCGATTTTACAGCGAATTTACCGCAATTTTTGTACAGCAATGTACAGCATTAACTGCTGTGCCTTCCTGCACAAAAAAACACCCTACCATATAGCTTAAAGAGGTTTTCTCATCACATTGATTAGCTTTTAACATGTAGGTAAAGATAAGTAAAAACATTGCTTTTCTGTTTTTGCTTTATTTAGAAGATAAAGGAGATTTTATCTCTCACTAGTGTACACAAGCTTCCCTAGGTTATCGAACACCTCTCTTTACTCTGATTGCTCCAAACAGCACTATCAACCATGGTAAGTCACTCCCTCCTGAATCTTATCAGTAGCACAGGATCTTGCTTATTTAAGTTAATGACAAGTTTTAACCCTTTAAAGCTCTGTAGTCTTGTGCACTACAGTTTATAAACCTCCAGCACTCATGTCACTGTAACAGGCTCAGCTAGGTGTAGCAGAGGTGATATGCCAGTCACTGCTATAGACCCTCCCAAAGTCAGAACAGGAAGCGCAAGTCTGAAGCTGGCTGTGGCACTGTGAAACAGCATGGTGAGACAACCCCTTTAAGTACCTAATACATGCGATGTTTGCCATCACATTTCAAAATATCCTTACTATATTTCTAAAACAGAACAAAGGGGGCACATGTCACAGCCGGACTGATATCAATGCTTCTGAAATTCTTCTGACTGTCCAAGAGGGATCACCAAGAAGTGTGATACATAGAGTGTGCGTCATTTCAGCGCCTCTTTGGTGCATGAGGACAGTTTTATGGGTGTAACTTCATACATTAGTTTATCTGTGACTGTTTTGATTTACATTTTATTTTACAAAAGTCTAATTTTACAAAACATTACAGGCACCTTTACATAGCCAGATCTGCTGCAAGTTTTGTTGGAGATTTAATTGCTGATTTATAGTGGATTTTACTGCAGAGTTTTCTTTGTTGACTTCAGTGGGGTTGGCAAAATTGGTACTAAATCCATCAGATCAAACATTTCTTTAGATTTTGCTTTCTACCATTGAAGTCAATGCAGGGTCATCTTTTTCATTGGGCACACTAGGCTTTTGCCCAGAGGCCCCACAGGTATGGGGGCCCCATGTGGTGTATTTATGTCCCAGGAATACAAGAAACATACCCTGGATCCCTTGGTTGGCTTTGCTTATTTAACGGTTTGTGTGTATTTAGGATGTGCAAACAGTTAAAAACCATGGTGGAGAAGGGAGCCAAGGGCTCCCTGCCCTGCTGAATAGTCTTGTAGGCTGCTGGTGTCCAGACATAAGTGGCGTGATAATAGGGGTGTGGTTAGGGGGGCATGGCCAAGTGTGATGTCATGTGTTTGGTAGGGCCGATGCAGTGCTCTGCCCAGGGGTCCATAATTCTGTTAAGATGGCACTGAGTAAATGGAGAGAAATCAGCAGCAGATCTGCCCTGTGTGAACAAGCCCTTAATGTACTTCTTAGCATATTATGAGGATTATAAGGTTGCTGCTTAAAGTTATGTTGTTCTTTATTATTACAGTCCAGTTTATAGTAAAAAAAAGGTAGGGCCCGTTCCTGACTTTAGGACGGGGCCCATTCAATTCTATAGTATAAGGTACTGTATCATATAATAGACATAGACATAGAGCCTTGTTGTTTCACAATCCAATCTGCTTCATTATTTTGTTAATCCTTATTGAACACAGTAACTAATTCTTAAAGAGAATCTGTCGCCAATTTTTTTTTTACTTAAATCAAGCCCCTGATCAATATTATTTTCCTCTCAGTCGCTTTTATTTCCTGATTGTAGATTTCTCAACTCGGCTGTCTATATATGATTGTGGGGAAGACATTCTTGCTTGCACTGCTTTAACAGCAGTCATAGAGATACTTTACAGCAGCTTCATGCCCATAGGAGCCTTAAGACAGTTTCTGTCCCATAGACTTGTATAAGAGAGTTTTCACTGTGCAGGGAGGGGAGAGGGGGAGCTGTGACATCTCCTCTTGTGACTGGTGGATTCTGTGTTATCTGTACACATTGGTGTCTCCTTTCAGTGTGACCCTGCTTTTACTGATAATGAGCACACTAAACAGAGCAGGAAGTGTCAGACGATTATTAGGCTTAGTGGCCAAAGTGAAAACTGCAGGACTTAAGAATTATTAAAAAAATTCTGACAATGATATGGAAAATAAAAAAAACATAACCAAAAATTCCTAAAAAAATGTGTTTAACATAAAAATGTGAGTTAAACAATAAGTCATTTTTGATGACACATTCCCTTTAAGTTTGCAAAACATGCAAAAAGCTCAACACAGAACATTAAGATTTTTGAGGATCTTCACTTTCAGACCTGCCTTAGCATGAAGGGATGTGCTAACCTTTAATTCGTGTGTGCTAAGGGTGATGTGGAATAGCTATTTTATGAGTCAGACTACTTGTATACATTGTAGGAGTAGCATCTGATTTCCTCATTTGCAGTTGTATACTGTGACTGTTGCTGCCAATATGTGTTTGTGTAACTCACTTTCTTTGCACAGACAAGTTGTTCGGCATGGAGCCTGTAGAAAATATGCTATACAGCCATAGGGGCCTCCAGCTGCTTCAGTGATGTCATTGCAGGATTACTCATGTCTTGTCTGTAGTATCACAAACCAGAGTTAGGGCGCGTCCCCACGGCAGAGGACAAATACCGGTCAGTTTATGTGACCGGTATTTGTCCTGTTTTAGTGCTGTCCCCATGGCCGCGGGGGGGGGACGGACGGTTTTTCTCCGCGATCAGCCCTCCCCCTTCACACTGACATGCACGTATTCTGTCCGGAAACCGGACGGAAGAATGTGCATGTTCAATGTTTTTTGGGCGGCCGGTGGTTTGAAAAACCCGTGGACTGCTGCATGGGTTTTCCATTGTGCTCGTTTGCGGACGGTTTTTTGTATATTTAATGCTCAATTCTGCAGTTTTCAGCCAGAAGAGTCATTCGAAGAGTCAGTTTTTTTCAAAGCCCGCCCACCTGAGGCTAGCCCCGCCCACCTCAACTGACAAACCTATTACTTTGAACAGGTAGAAACATGTGAATAACTGCCAGTGGGCGGGGCTAGCCTTTGGTGGGTGGGGCTAACACCTGCTCATGAATACGATTTGAGGGGTTAATGCTCTACAACTGCAGCATCTTACAGAAAAAGGGGACCAGCGCTGGAAACAGCAGGTCTGACACTCGCTTGTGCTGTCCTCAGCAAGGGGGACATAACCTATGTGACAGGTTCCATTTAAGCCATGAGCTCAGATTGGTTGCTATGGGCAACAAAGTGAGTTTCAGACCTAGACAGTTTTCATACATCTGGCCCAAAGATACAAAGGAGTTCATGTAACAACTATACAGGTTTTTACAGAAAATCTCCGCACAGTAAGGGCTTGTCCCCACGGCAAGGGTTCTCAGTCGGTTTTACAGACGGTTTTTGGATTTGAAAGCTATCTGCAAAACCGACTATTAACCATCCTGATAAACTTTGATAGAAAATCCGTTCAGCAGTCCCCACTGAATGGATTTTCTGCCTGACAGTTTTTTACACTTAGAATGTGTTTGTGGGGATCATTGCTCAGTTCTCCTATAAAAAACAAATACTAAGCTGTTATTACCTCCCCTCTCCCCCCAAAAAAGAACCTATAATCATCTTCCTCAGTTTCTCCATTCCAGCCATTTATGTAGGAACCAGACAATATCTTCAAGGCCAATACCATTAAAGGGGTTGTATCATTTCATTAAATGGTCTTCAGAATAAGGGGACAGTGAAAACAAGCAACTTTGCAATTGGATCTCATTAGCAAAGCGGTCTTGTTTTCACAGTCTGCTTTATCTTCGTTTTGTGTAAACACAGTTCCCCAGTGTCGGTCGGATTCCACCTCCTTTCATTTCATTGGCTGACGGGCTCTACTAATTTACATTCTGTCTGGCCCCCGGTCGTATTCACGGGAGCGTGCATTCCTGCCTCTCTCACGCAGAATAAGGGGCCGGCAACAATTTCACTCTATACAGCCACCAGCTCCTCATTGACACTGAAGCTGCTTCTACAATCAGAAAACAGCAGAATTGTGCCTCGGTGCCTAATACTCCTGCATAGAAGGGAGACGGATCTGTGCTGTTCTGGATGAGTTCATAGAAGACTGGATTCCATCGTAACAAACCTCCAGCTGTGAGAGGAGAAGAGATCAGTGCTCTGAGTTCATAGAAGATGGTCTAGACTGAATGCAGAGCTGTGGTATGTAAACAGCTCTTACAAAATAAGACTGCATAGGGAGAGGAAAGTGACATGTGGAGGGGGGGTTGAACACACTGACTCAGGAGCGAGCATGAAAAGTGAAGGGGAGGATGATGTCATCCCCCTTCAGTTAAGAAACACCCAGCTGGGAGGGGAAGAAATGCCCCTGGATTTCAGGAACTGAGAGAATCAGGCTACAAGAGAACAGCCGAACTGATGAAGCAATACATCCCCTTTAAAGATTTATATTTACTCTTTTAGTAACAGCACATGCAGAATACTTTCCCTACTGGAGACTCTACATTACGGCCGCCATTGCTCCCATTATCTAGGTTTTTGTCTTTTCCTTGGTTGTGTTTACAAACTATTGATCCTGACTACTGAATATAGAAGAATGGCTAGTAAACCCTTTGTTCCGGACAGACGCCGGAGCTTGCCCTCTGTAGAATCTATTGTATCAAATGCAACAAGTTAATTAGTGTTTAAAACAATCTCCTAATCCGCTGATAACAGCCCAACAATATGATTTGTTGTGAGCTTTATTTGCCATTAATTGCATAACAATCAGCTTTAGATAGATGACTGTCTCACTGGGGACAAGCAGATTTGGGATGTTGCACAGTCTATATAAACAATGTCTGCTGCTCCGATGTGACTGCTTGTGCTTGCATTCAGATTTGCTTACAGGCTATGACCGCATGAAATAATGGACTGACTTGTTCAGACCTCACTAGCTCACAATGTTCTCTTGTCAGAACACATGGTTCTGCTGGCCTGGATTTACTTCACATGGAGATGATCTTGTGTTGGGGCAATTTAGCTGATTTACATCGACAGTTGCAGACAATATCCCCTTTTTTCTGCGTCTTGCCAACGTCTAAATGTTTTTTGTTTATTCAGAGTCTCTATCACACAGATCACGAATATGATACAGCCACTGAACATCTCATTGTGGTAATGCATAACATGTGCAAGAAATCCCCAGAATACACAGATTATTTTTTGTATATACAAATAACCCCCAAAAAGCAATGCTTCTAGAGGAGAATTCCTCCATTCATATAATGTAGCATACCACAATTTTTCCTGTCCAATTTGTATGGCGATTGAATAGAAAAAACCTTCTGTATACCTCCATACACCTCTGCAAGAAATTGGGGGTACAGTAAGGCTATGTTCACACGGCTTATTTGCGGGGCGTAATTACGGGGGTCTGGCACCTCGCCGGCCCATAGACTTTCGTTACCTGCAGCGCGTATACGCCACTGGTAATTCACATGTCACTTATCTCCCCCCCGCGGCGTATTCGCCGAGCAGGGAGAGGAGACGTAATCCATAGTTCTCTATGAGAACTGTGGATTACCGTAATGACTGGGACGTATTCCAGCCGTAATTCGCGCACTACGGCGCGTAATTACGGACTGAAATACGTCCCATTTTAAGCCATGTGAACATGGCCTAAAGAAGCTCTATGGCAGCCCCAGCAATGCTGTGAACAAAAACAGTTGTAATATGGCCATGGGTCATAGACCTTAAAGAGGTTGTCTCACTACATTGATTCATTTTACCTCTGTCCTGTTTTCTTGGTTTCATTTTGAATTCAGGGGCATGTTTACTGGCTTCTTCTAGAAGCCAGGTCTGTAGCTATAGCAACCAGTGCTGGCAGCCTATCATGAGAGATCAAACAAGTCTGTAGCTATAGCGACCTGAGGAGCTGATGCAGCCCATACAAGAGGGGATATCTAAGAATATGTAGGACACTGTTAACCCCTTAACGACCTTGGGCGTATGAGTACGTCCCAGGGCCGCTAAGGGGCTTTGCAGGGGGATCGCGCTGCGACCCCCCCGCACAGCTGCCGGGTGTTAGCGGCAAATCGCCGCTAACACCCGGCAGTAACACACCGGCGGGTGGCTCCCCGCCCTTGGCGCTTTTTTAAACCCATCAGACACAAAAACCGCCCAAAGATGGCCGCGGTGTCTGAATTACCCTGGCCGGTTTGCCCCACTTCCGTCCGCAGCCCAGGAAGTGGGGAAACCGCCATCTTTGTACACCCAAATTTGCATTGCCTATCAATGCATTAGGTTGTATTAACAATCGGGGCCACCTAGTGGTCAAGTACCATAGGTGGCCCCCAATGTTTCAGTAAAAAAAAAAAAATTTAAAATTTAAAGTTTTAAAGTACAAAAAAAAGTATTAAAATTTCAAATCACCCCTCTTTCCTTTCCCCATTTTACAAATAAAATAAATTAAAATAATAAAAAAGTTACACATATTTTGGTATTTGCCCGCGTCTGAAAAAGTCCGATCTATAAAAATATAATATCATTTTATCCCATACGCTGAACACCGGAAAAGAAAAAAATTCAAAACACCAAAATTGCGATTTTTGGTCAATTTTTACGTCACTCAAAAAATTGGAAAAAAATGATCAAAAAAGTCGCATTTCATTCCAAACTGCTAGCGATAAAAAGTAATGCTCAGCCCGCAAAAATTCCCCCTCACTGACGTCCGTAGGTTTAGTACAAAAAAGTTATTGGTCGCACAAAATGGCGCTGTGGCGCAAATTTCAAAAATAGAAAATGTTTGGAATTTTTTTACGGTACCAAAACAAAACGGAAACCCTAAAATGTTTGGGGATTGCCGGATGCATAACAACCTGTAGAATACAGATAACACATTCTATTACCGAAGATTGAAAGCCGTAAAAGCAAAACCCCCGCAAACATGGCGAAAATAAAAAAAAAAATTCACAATTTGTCCCACTTGGAATTTTTTTGCGGTTTCCCAGTATGTTCTATAGCATAGTGAATAACACCATTAGAAAGTACATCCCTTTTCCCGCAAAATAAAAGCCCTCATATGTCTAAAGTAGGTGGGAAAAAAAAAAATTATGGCTTTCAGAAGGGGGAGGAGGGAAAAACGAACGTGTCACAAAAAAAAGCCTGGTCCTTAAGGGGTTAAGGGACATATATTGCAAAGTGACTTGTTTTTGCAAGATCTTTAACATAAAAAGCAATTCTTGTAGTGAGACAACCCCTTTAATGTATCCATGATAAATAAATCAATACCTTATTGTTCATGGACAGATTATCCCTCTTTCCTTCTCTTATCATTGGGATATCCTACTCATGGCCACATCAGAGGTCACTTACACATTAGACAATAGTGTTGCTCATTTTGCCGGGAATGGCAAACTGTCTAACATTAACCATTTGTATAAAATCTGTTTTTTCAGCTCGCCTACTTTCGCAGTGTGCCTTGAAGAATTAGACAGGATTAATATCAGTGGATGCACATGTCAAACAACTTCTAGCTGGTACTTGGAAAAATACTGACAGGGTGACATGTATGAAAGGGTTTTTCCCCCTTTT
>JAODAL010043807.1:0-33509 GCA_025379985.1 Phyllomedusa bahiana
GAATGCGGGGTCTAGCCCTTCTTCCCCCAGATGCTTTGCCCCATGAACCCATGTGCTCGCAGCCATTTTATCAATCAAAAGCAACTTCGTTCACCCGAAGTCCCCCAAAGTTCGATTCTTTTCCAAACCAATTTTTCCTGAAATTCTAAACAAAACCCCTTCGTTAGAATCATCCGCCCATCTCTAGTGTAAAGTTTGCCAACACTCTTTTGTGGCACAAATGGTAGTAAAAATGCCATTGCTGAGAAATTATTATCCTTATCAATGCTAAATACTTGTCCCTTTTTTTCTCATAAACCACCACTGCCCTCAGTTAGC
Organism: Phyllomedusa bahiana; assembly: GCA_025379985.1. Taxonomy (NCBI): domain Eukaryota; kingdom Metazoa; phylum Chordata; class Amphibia; order Anura; family Hylidae; genus Phyllomedusa; species Phyllomedusa bahiana. The sequence goes on from JAODAL010043807.1 coordinate 319, forward strand.
TGCCCATTCCACCTAAGAAACTGCCCTCAAAGTTGGTCAGCATTGTGGGTGCTATCCATGTGATACACTTCCTCAGTGGTCACTCTTCATGTCCAGAGCACGTTAGGAATGTTTTTTTTCATAGGCACTTATAATTGTATTTGACTTGATGGAGTTACTTGAACTGTTAACAGCTAGTTGTTGTGAAATACCAGGCTTACAGGCCGAATCCAGCCCAAATATCATTTACATGGCCCGTAAAAGCATAGACAAAGCAAGCAGAGATGGACGTGGTACAGATGCAGAATGACTAGCTCTCCGCTTCTCCCGGAGAATGCAGCCAGTGCTTGGTAGAGACAGTAGTGCCAGCAAAGGTACAGGTGCCTTTTTTTGGATTCAGATTTTGGTGCTCACCCCAACTGCCTTTTTCCAAAACTCACACAGGGAACAGCTCTCACAGACCTACCCAGACATACTAGCCACCCTCCAAGATAGGAAGCTCGGTGCTGAAGAGGTAGAAGGTGCTGGTTATTATACAACCCTAAAGGATATATTAGCCTTTTACTGACCACCTTGCATAGCATATCGTCTCTGGTGAAACAATATTAACTATTTTTTCACCAACCCAGAAAATAGGTACATATCAGAGAAATCCTGCTGTAACCCTTCCGTTTGGTGCATATTGGGTTTTCCCGTTTTTTTTTAACAATATTTTAAGGAGCAGTTACATTTTCACTTTTACAATTACAAAGGGCCCCTTTGAGGGCAACCTAATGCTGATTGGGCCCCGTTCAAAAGAGTTTTCCACCCATGTTAATACCCAAGTATATAAAGGACTTCCAACAAAAGGCTTTGGACGGGTGAACCTAACTGTAGACATTCACTTATGTACTTTCTGTAGGCTTCAGGTGACGAAGAAGGGAAGACTTTGGGGGGATTATTATTATTTGGGCTCCTAATTAAACTCAGCAGTGAGTGAGGGTCCTGCTGTGACAATTACTTTTTAATCAGAGAAAGGTCAATTTTAGGTTTTTAGGGGGTGGTTAAACTCCTAGAACCATGTATAAGAATGTTTTTTAAATACTTATCTAACCCCTTAAACTAACGGGGAATACATAGTCTCTGTTTCCCGAAGGCCATTATCAGACATGCTTCCCTTTATAGCACTGCACCCACTCATGTTCAGTGAAGGTCCCCTGTCACAAAAAAAAAACCCTGCCAATTAAAATGTGTTCCCACATTTTAGGATCGGTGCTAAAGCATTAAATGGTTTCTCTGGGAAAAATCAAAAAATGCATCACAGGGGTTCCCTGAAAGACGGGAGAGGGAGCAGAGGAGTCATGATCGCCTTCAGTCCCGACAGATCAATGGCAACAGGATGAATGGGATATGAACGTTATGCAGTAATCAACATACCCGAGACAGCAAAGAAACACATAAATAATGTTTTTCCCTTTGATAAACTAATTTTTTTTTAAAAATATAGAAAAAAGGGTTAAAAAAATTTAAAATAAAAAAGGAAACAAAAAAAATTAAAAAAAAATTTTCTAAAAGTGTCACAAAAACCCTTTGAACCAAAAGCACAAACCCTTAAACATTCTGGGTAAAAATAAAATCAAGTTTTACATTTAAACCCTTTTAAAAAATTTTTTAAGGAGATTTGAATTTTAAGGATTTTTTAATTTTCCCTTTGTACGTTTTTGTACCAAAATTTTCCCCTTTTTCCCTCTAGGCAAACCCCATTTTTGTAGATATATAAGAACAATTAGTTTTGGGGTTTTGAAAAAACAATCTACTCTCAGGGTAAAAGTAAAGCAAATATTTTTAAAATAAATCCACGGGTTGCAAAACAGTTTGCTAAACTAAACGGTTTTAACGCAAAAATAATACTGAAAGTCTTCTTCACAAATTTTTTAAATTTTTTTTACCTTTAGTAAAAAGGAAAAACCAGGTAACATTTAAAGAGGGAAGTAGGTCTGAGGAATTTTAGAGTGGGAAGTAAAAAAAGGGTTGGGTTAAAATAAGAAATTAGGAGAGTTAAGATCAGTACCCATAGCATCCTTTATTTTTTAAAACTTTGAAATTATAGGGCCCAAAATTCCCATGGAGGTATAAGCAAAATCCATTTGGGAAACCATAGGACAGTTATTGATTAATAAGTAGACTTTCTACTCACAAAAAAACTTTTTAAAAGAAAATTAAACGAGAAAGTGAATAAAAAATGACTCATTTACAATGGTTTCCTGTCAAGGGTAGGATATATTTGGCAGCATGCGGACATCAGTTTTGATGTTAAATTTGCTGGAAGCAAAAAAAAAAAGGCCAACCCACAGGTGAAGCATGGGGGGGGAAAAGGAGGGGGGGGGGGCCGTCCACCCCAGGGCAGCACTCGCCACTAGGGGCCAGGCCCCAGGTAGCACGTTTTTGGGGTTCAAGCCCAATTTTCCGCATCTTCAAACTGTAGGGCACCTTATCCGGATGAAAAATTTTTGAAAACAAAAGGGGGGGGGAGCAAGAAGCAATAGCTAAACCCCCCCAAAAAAAAGCATTTTTTTTATGTTATTTAAAAATTTTTCAAGAGTCAAAATTTTTTTACTTATCTTTTCCAGGGGGTTTTGGGCTTTAGGGTTTTATATTTCCCGTGTAAGTTTAGACTAAACAGCAGGCCCTGGCACAAAACCAGCACCATTCACATACAATGTCCACCTCCAAGTTTTCCCCTTTTGGGCACGGGACATCAGCACTTTCTAAAAATAAACAGCACTATAACCAACAAAAAAAGAAGAGTGAAAGTCCAGTTTACAGGGTCAAAGACAGGCTTTCAACCCCACTTTTTTTGGTCAGGGGGAAGGTAAAACCCGCCACTATACAACACCCCTTTTAACCTACAATACCACCATTTTAGAACCACATAGGGGGGGCAGATATAGCTCAGGGTTTCAAACCCCAAGACAGCGAATACAAACAATGATCCAACACAGGGAAACCAAATAACCTCTGACATCCAGGAAACCCCACAGATGTCTTCTTTTTATGACCCTTTCTTCCTTTTCTTTTGAGAGTCATTCCCCCTTTTTATTTTTTTTCTCTATCCAGCTCAGAAAAGTCCCTGACAACTTCTGTAGGGGCCTTTACCAAACCCTACCAATTTTCCAATCCTTTTGGACAAAAAACCCCAAAAAATACGCTTCAAAAGGGAAAAAAACCGCTTTTGCCCTTTAAAAAAAAAGAGTATCCAAAAAATTTGGAAGGCACATCCTAAATTTACATATACCATAAATTAGGCCCAAATTTTATTTGGGCCCCCCATAAGATAGATGTTTTAGATCCCCAGTAGGTTTTAAATAGGCCCACTTTAAGTAGGGATAGATAAACTCCTATAGGTAGAAAAGGTAAATAGGCCCCCCTAAAGTAGGGAATTTTGCCCCATTTACGTAATAGGGTTTCCTCTTGGGGGGGATACTTTTGGGGGTAAAATGCCCCCCTTTCAGGGAGTAGGGAGGGGATATATAACACTGTAAGGGAATAGGTGGGTTTCATCACGCCATCTACTCCGGGGAAACCCGCTTTTGCCTAGGAGAGACACAGGTAGGAGGCATGAGAACATCACTGTTTTTATGCCTCCCCCCCCCTTCCCCCCAAAAAAAAAAAAAAATTTTTTCTCCTTAAACCAAGGCTACCTTTGGGGATTCAGTCTGTGGTGCAGGGAACTGATTCCCATTGGCTCCCTGTTCCCCTATAGTTTTCAACTGTAAGTTAAAATACCGTTTTAAAAGAGCAGTCCTACGGGGCCCGAACACAGAAGAGGTGCCAAAGGCCCAAAAACCTGGGGAAAAGTGCAAAGTGCTGCCAGAGTGCCCCCCCCCCACCCCCATGCTCAACCCTTACTATGCCTCTGGGTCCTGACTTTCATGTGAATATTATTTTGACAAGATTACCTAACATGTACTACCTATAAAGAACCCTGCCACACTGCACAAATGTTCAGGGATGGTGTAGAAAACAAAATAAAGCAATTAAGTTGTTGTCTAGTCCTCTAAATTTCCAAGATGGGAATCAGATTGATCATCTGTGGGATGTGCTGGTAGGGCACGTTTGATCCTTGGTCACTCCATCTTATAAGTTACAGAACTGAAGGCATCTGCTGCTAATGTCTTGGTGCTAGATAGCGCATGATGCCTTAGGATTTTGGGGAGTCCATGCCTTGACGGTTCAGAGCTATTTTGGTGGTACAAGGTGAACCTACAAAATATTAAGTGGGTGGAATTTAGATATGGAGACACGGCTGATAAAGAAAATACAATAAATAAAATGCTGGGTATTATACATCTAAATGTTAATATGCTTGTATTATGTATGCATGGGAGTGTATTTAATTTCCAACAAGTTACCAAGTTAGTTGTTTGACATTTTCCTTCATTTTGCAGTAATTTTTTATTTCCCATTTTACACAGGGGCAACAAAGGATATGGGGAAGATGCTGGGAGGTGAAGAGGAGAAAGATCCAGATGCCCAAAAGAAAGAAGAAGAAAGACAGGAAGCTCTGCGCCAACAGGAGGAGGAAAGGAAGGCCAAACATGCCAGGATGGAAGCAGAAAGGGAGAAAGTCCGGCAACAAATAAGAGATAAGGTGCCCCTTTTTCATTCCATTTTGACTGTAAAATTTGACAATCAAAATCAAAAGTCATAGTGAAGTTATGGATTTGGAGAAACAAATCAATGTAGTTTCCCTGCACAGAGGTTTGGCTTTTACCATGAAGAAGATAATTTAGTCCCAAACAGACTGATATGGTCACTGAGAATAATTCAGATAGGGATACCTGTCAATACTACATCAGATGACCTGCTAGACAAGTGCATTACTCAGTGTGGGACAATGTAACAAACTACTCTTCTGACACAAAAAAAATTTGACATGTTATGCAAAATTTGCACAACAATGTATAATTTTTTACTGTGTTCTCATCAATTTTTAAAAAGTAGTTGGGGCTTAGTGGAACTGAGGGTATCCAGGTATAGCCCACTCAGGTCTAAGAACATTATGGGCAACATGTATAATTTTTGGCGCCCAGGCGTCATTTTTAATGCACGTAAAAGTAGTGTAGGATGCGCCTGAATCTATGAACCCAGTCTACTGCAGGTAATAAATCGGGCACACTCTAGCACAAAATGATAATTCTGGCTCAGGTAGACCACTTTTAAAGTGGTTTACCTGTTCCAGCAGTAATCACTTGGATTTGCTGCACTGAAGCTATAAATGTGTAGCTTAGTACGGTTGTAGTGAGACAAGCCTCCATCATGCCCCCCGATCAGCATGTCCCGCGGGCGCTCTATAATGCGCCTGATATTGGAGTGCAGCTGTTTAGAAATATGGAGAATGGGTCTGCACTAGATCTCAAGCTGAAAAGACACCAGACTTCTGGCATAGCCCTGTTCATACATGTCCCTCTATGTACTTTTGTAGGGTGAAACAAGTTGATGGCTTTCTGCCTTCTAGTAGAATTTTGTGGATTCTCTAAGACATATGGAGCTAATATCTATACCTTTATTACTTTTATGCTGCTAATTTAGTTTTTTTGTCATTAGGGGTGGAGACGAGAGATGGGCGAATTGATTCTAACGAAGTGGAATTCGTTTAGAATTTCAGGAAAACTTCGGTTCGGAACGAAGCCCGAAGTTTGGGTACTTCGGTTAACGAAGTGTGCTTTTAATTGATAAAATGGCTGCGAGCACACGGCGCTACATTTGGCAAAGCACTCTGGGAGGAAGAAGGACATAGCCTGCATGAAATGTGCAGAGATGAAGCCAATCAGAGACCAGCGGGATTCTGTGACGTCACCGCACTATATAAGTCCGGCGCGACCTGGAGCCATACCGCTCTCACTGAAACTGATCAGGGAATGTCTGCCCGCGGCTGATTGTTACTGAAGAACTGATTTTATACAGCGATTTTTGTGGGTGTCTCACTTGTCTCAGAGACTGTTTCTCTTTAACGTCTATTTCTGATTTTTTATGGGTATTGGAATCTGAAATCCAGGGTGTCCAGTGCAGCTGAAATATACATTTTAATGCTATCTCTCACAGCACATTAATACCCAAGGGATCTAAGCCAGTTTCCTGTTGTATTCATTTAAAGAACAGCTTTTTTACAACAAATACCACTCATTTTTGCTGCTAAAACTTTGCCAATTTACTCCGGTTAATTAACTTGTTATTCACTGGGGTTTCCCAAGAAACCGTCATTTTCAACCCAAAATATAACATTTTCCTGTAGCATATCACAGCAAAGTTAATTACAATTTTCTCTTTTTGTGTAGCGAAAAAACACCCATTGTAACACGCTACAAAGCACTATTTGGGGTGCTCAATTGTTGCGCAATTTACATCCAGGTTAATTAGCTTTTATCACTGTGGTGATCCCAAGAAACCGTCATTTTAAAACGCCAAAATATATACATTTTCCTGTAGCATAATTCACAAGCAAGGTTAATTACAATTTTGTCTCTTGTTGTGTACGAAAAAACAACGCCATTGTAACACGCTACAAAGCTACTAGTTTGTGTGGCTCAATTTTTTTGGCGCAATTTACATCCAGGGTTAATTAAGCATTGTTTTTCAGCTGTGGTGATCCCAAGAAACCGTCATTTTCAACGCCAAAATATACACATTTTTCCTGTAGCATAATTCACAAGCGAAGGTTAATTACAATTTATCTCTTGTTTGTGGCTAAAAAACACCCGCATTGTAACACCTAAAAAAGCTAGTAGTTTGGGGGTGGCTCAATTCTTTGGCGCAATTTACATCCGGGGGTTAATTAAGCATTGTTTTTCAGCTGTGGTGATCCCAAGAAACCGCCCTTTTTCAACGCAAAAATATATACTTTTTCCTGTAGCAAAATTTCACAAGCGAAGGTTAATTACAATTTTAATCTCTTTGTTGTGTAGCGTAAAAAACACGCCATTGTAACACCTACAAAGCTAGTAGTTTGTGGTTGCTCAATTCTTTGCCAAATTTTACATCCAGGGTTAATTAAGCGTTGTTCTGCATTGTACTCAGGAAAGGAACTTTGTTTTTCACCGCCACAGAACAAATTCTGTAGCATAATTCATATCCGAAGGTTAATTAAGCCTTTTTGTGCTTTTATATTCAGTAAAATACACAGAGTTTTAAAGGGCACATACAATCATTTTTCCTGCCCATTTGGAGCGCAATTTATATCCAAGGGTTACCTAGCTTTTACTGGGCCCATTTTGCGTCAAATACAGGTTGTGTATTTATCATAACTGATATCTTCATCAAACAGTGTCTGTACATTTTAGAACAAACAAGCAACAGAGAGGTGGCAGGCTCTTCACCTGCGAGTGACAGAGGCCACAAACATTCCAGGCCCAGGTCGCAGCACAGCAAGGGACGTCGCAGCAGGTCACTCGGTAGGCCACAACTGCCGCTGTCATCTAGCGGCCGTGTACTGACTAGCAACCCAAGGGTTCTTGATTGGTTGACTAGTCATCCACTTCCTCCCAGATGACATCTGACAACCCCAGCCAAGAGTCGTGGAAACCCAACACAACCCTTATTGGGCATGGCCCGGGAGCGGTCAGCGGCCCTCACCTGTCCTCAACCCGCCTCTGTCCCATCCGTTCCCTCAGCCAGAGATCTACTATGTGGTCGGGGCTCACACCACTATATAGCGAGGAGAACAATTTGAGGAGGCAGTCAGCAGCTACTTGGCAGCGAAGAAATGAGGCCAATATCCCCCTGCTTTTTGCAGTAGGCGGCAAAGTAATAGATGTTGAGAGGGGCATGGGGGGTCATGTTGTGAGGGTCACCTCTGCATACCAAGACCGGGATGAGGAACAGCATGACGAATGAAACACAAATAGATGATGATGTTGCCTTACCCGCACCTTGGAGCCGGGTGAGGCAAGGGCTTCATCATCGTCAGGAGAAGGGGGCATCAGCTTCCCGCTCAGCAGCGGCGCACCAGCAAGTGGGTTTGTGTGGCCGTGAGTCAGAAAGGGTAGCACAGTGTGGGGCCCGGGGCCAAGCGGCCACGGGGAAAAAAAACCCGCTTCGCAGGTCAAGAAAGTAGGGGCAACAGGGGCTCATCGAGGCAGCGGCGCAGTAGTCACTCAGTGTGGAGCATGGCTAAAATCCATACTCGGTGGTGTGGCAGTTCTTTGCTAAGACACCGGAGGAGCCGAATAGGGGTATATGTAGAATCTGTAAGCAGAAAGTGAAGCGTGGCCAGGAGCTAACTTGGCACCAAAAGCCCTGCGTCAACACATGCACGCACCACCCCGTGGCCTGGGAGAAACGTGGCTCAGATGTGGTGGTCCACCCCTGCCGCCCGCAGCAACAGCACAGCAGCAGCGCCCATGGCACGCATCCATTGCAGCCATTCAAGGCTTCACCACCTCTGCAGAAGGGGAGCTGTTTCTCTTTGACATCATCTCCCGGTCCAATGCTCCTGCCCTCGCTACTCCATGGAGCCACAGTCGTTCAGTGGGGCGATTGCAAAGAGACAACAGTATGCGTCCAACCATCCTAAGGTCAGCAGCTGACCGTGCTCCGTCCAAGTTGTTGGTACTGCAGTCCCCCCCTTTTCCAAATGGTGACTCTGAAACCATTGAAAAGAACAAAATGGCTTGTGCCGAACCGAATGGAGAGTTTCCAAGCCATAATATATTTTCCAAAAAAGGCATACCACACGTCATAAATATGTAAACAAAGGGTGGGCCAGTCCTTGAGCTTATCGGTTTGTTCCAAGGTGCAACGGCAGCGCAGACGTCTGGAGCTGTAACTACGTCAGGCCATTAAATGTCCTTTACGCCCACTGGGTAATGTGCTTCCGGCCCGGGCACACCAACAACTTGACGGGAAAACGGTGCTTCCCTCCTCCACGTTGTTAAACTGCGGCTCCTGCGCCAATGTCCGCCTCCTCCTCCTCCACCACCATCTCAGCCTCCACAAGTAACTGCTTCCATCATACCACATGTGTAGGCACGGGCGGTGTCATGCAGTTCTACCCCTGCTTGCCTGGGCGAACGAAGTCACACAGGGAGGAACTGCTCCACGCATGCAGCAAGAAATCGATGGGGTGCTTTTCTCCGCGCCAACTGCAAATCGAACCATGGTGACGGACAATGGGGGGAACATGGTGTCCGTGCTGCACCGGAGGGATGGACCATGCCCCTGCATGGCGCATGTGTTCAATCTGGTTCTGAATAGGTTCCTGAAGTCTTCCACCGATCTTCAGAAGATTCTGAAAATGGCCAGGAAACTGTGCATGCACTTTATCCATTCGTACAAAGCCAGGGAAAACCCTCCTCAGTTTTCAGCGGCAGAATGGCCTCCCCCAACACACTCTGAATATGCGATGTTTCCACCCGTTGGAATTCCAGCCTGCACATGTTGGACCGACTGTAGAACAGAGAAAGGCGATTAACGATTTTTTTAAAGATCCAGGCAATAGAATACTCCCCCTGTGTAACTTTGATGTCAGCCATGGCAGCTCATGCGTGACACCTGCCGTTTTGAGGCCATTCGAGGAGGCGACGTTATTTGTCAGTCCCAGGACTACGGATAATAACGTCAAATTTCCCCTGCTTCATGTTCTGGAACAGATGCTGAAATATCTGTCTGGGCAGAGACTGGAGACGTGCGACTACATCTCGTGGCCACATGAGTCCGTGGGACTGAAATGGAGGAGGAGGAGGAGGAGGGCATTGGAGCAGAACATTGTCTGGTGAAATGAGTGGATTTTCTACCCAGGTGACAAGAGAGGAGGAGCAGAGCAGCTGGAGGAGGTAAAATGGAGATGAGAAGACGAGGCAGATGACCCGCAAGCACCGTGCAGTATAAAAGTGGAGATGGAGCCAGGGAGCCCCTCGGAGTCACTTGTGCAGAAAGGCCCGCAGCATGCGATTTTCCTGGCTATGACAGCCGAATAGTCAGCATCCGGCAGAGGGAGACTTCTGGCTCTCCACCCCTATTGGGCCCTCGCTACTGGTCCAAAATGGGAGCCTTTTTCCCAGCTAATGAGAGGGAAGACAAACTCAAATACTATAGGAAATCCTCTGTAGTCATTGCCGCTGCCTATGTGCGGGATCGCCCTCCTCTGACAGGCTAACTGGGGGTTCTTTAGCGCTCACGTACTACTCGCCGCGGCTGCCGGGGAAGGGGGGGGGCGAGCAGTACCACTCCATCAGCAGCAACCTAAGTCCTGGAGTCACTGATGAGCAGCTTCCTTCACCCGCCTAGTGAGGAGGGCAGTCGCCAGCACACAGCAGGACCTGGAGCAGACCCTGAAACCCAAAAGTGGGGGCCTACTTAGAAAGCACTCTGCCACCCCCGTTAGAAGATCCTGGACTACTGGGCAGCCAAACTGGATGTGTGGCCACAACTTGCCGAGTTTGCAGTGGAGAAGCTGTCCTGCCCGGCCAGTAGTGTGCATCAGAGCGGTGTTTAGTGCGGGGGGGGCCATCGTACCCCAAGGAAACCCCTTGTCCACGGAAATGTGGAAACGACTGACCTTTGTCAAGATGAATCAGGCGTGGAACGGCCAGGATTTCCACACACCAATGCTTAGGGGATCAACTACATCACCATGACGCCTCAACCCAAACTGTTAAAGAGTCTGGGTTAAAAAACCTGCTCAGACACTATTCTGATGCCGCCACCCGCCTGATGCCACACATCTGCTGACAGTTTCTCCATCTGCCACCAACCCACCTTTACCAGGGACTGGTATTTGCCAACCCACCTCCCACACTCTGTCATTGTGCCACTGTCTGACCTCATGCTTCTGCTGTGGCTGCTGCCGTGACCTCCACACTGTGTCATTGTGCCACTCTCTGACCTCATGCTGTTGCTCCTGCCGCCGTCACCTCCACTCTGTCATTGTGCCACTCTGTGGGCCTATTTCCCGTTTTTTGCCACCTCCAGAATGTCATTGTGCCACTGTCTGAACCCCATGCTGCTGCTGTGGGTGCTGCCGTGACCTGCACACCCCTGTTTTTGTGCCCCTGTCTGACCTCATGCTGCTGCTCTGGCTGCTGCCGTGAAACCTACACACTGTCATTGTGCCACTTCTGACCTCATGCTGCTGTTTGTGGCTGCTGCCGTGACCTCACACTTTGTCATTGTGCCACTGACTGACCTCATGCTGTGGCTGCTGCCTGACCTCCACACTGTGTCCATTTCCCACTCGTGGCCTAATTCCTGTTTTTTTTGCCACCTCCAGAATGTCATTTGCCACTGTCTGACCTCATCGCTGCTGTGGGCCCGCTTCCGTGACCTCCCCACTCTGTCATTGTGCCACTGTCCCAACCTCATGTGCTGCTTTTCTGCTGCCCTGACCTACACACTCTGTCATTGGCCACTGTCCTAAACCTCATGCTGCTGCTCTGGCTGCCGCCGTGACTTACACACTGTTCATGTCCCACTCTGTGGCCTACTCCTGTTTTTGCCACCTCCAGAATGTCATTGTGCCACTGTCTGACCTCATGCTGCTACTGTGGCTGCTGCCGTGACCTACACATGGGTCCCTTTTGCCAACTGTCTGACCTCCCTTCTGGCAGCTGTGCTGCTGCCGTGACCTAGCACACTCTAATCATTGTGCCACTGTCTGACCCCCCATGCTGCTGTTTGGCTGCTGCCGTGACCTACCACCACTGTCATTGTGCCCCTGTCTCAAACCCATGCTGCTGTTGTGGCTGCTGCCGTGACCTACACACTGTGTCATTGTGCCACGTCGACCTCATGCTGCTGCTGTGGCTGCTGCCGTGACCCCCACACTGTGTCAAAGTCCCATTCTGTGCCTATTCCTTTTTTTGTCACCTCCAGAAAATCATTGGCCACTGTCCCGATCTCAGCTGCTGCTGTGGCTGCTGCCGGTGACCCACACACTGTGTCCCTTGTGCCACTGTCCCGACCTCATGCTGCTGCTGTGGGCTGCTGCCGTGACCTACACACGTGTCATTGTCCCACCCCTGTGGCCTACTCCTGATTTTTCCACCTCCAGAAGGTCATTGTGCCACTGTCTGACCTCAACTGCTGCTGTGGCTGCTGCCGTGACCTCCACACTGTGTCAATTGTCCCATTCTTGGCCTAATCCTTTTTTTTCACCTCCCAGAAAGTCATTGTGCCACTGTCTGATCTCATCTGCTGCTGTGGGTGCTGCCGTGACCTACACACTGTGTCATTGTGCCACTGTCCCACCTCATGCTGCTGCTGTGGGCTTGCTTCCGTGACCTACACACTCTGTCATTGTGCCACTGTCTGACCTCATGCGCTGCTGTGGCGCTGCCGTGACCTACACACTGTCATTGTGCCACTGTCGACCTCATGCTGCTGTGTGGCTGCTGCCGTATCAACAACTGTGTCATTGTGCCACTGTCTGACCTCTTTCTGCTGCTGTGGCTGCTCCGGACCTACACACTTGTCATTGTGCCACTGTTGACCTCCATGCTGCTTTCGTGGCTGCTGAGTGACCTAACACTGTGTCATTTCCCACTCTGTGGCCTATTTCCTGTTTTTGCCACCTCCAGAATGTCATTGTGTCACTGTCTGACCTCATGCTGCTGCTGTGGCTGCTGCCGTGACCTACACACTGTGTCCCTTGTTCACTGTCTGACCTCATGCTGCTGCGTGGCTGCAGCCCTGACCTACACACTGTGTCATTGTGCCACTGTCTGACCTCATGCGCTTCTGTGCTGCTGCCCCGTGACCTACACACTGTGTCATTGGCCACTGTCTGACCTCATGCTGCTGCTGTGGCTGCTGCCGTGACCTACACACTGTGTCATTGTACCACTCTGTGGCCTATTCCTTTTTTGCCACCTCCAGAATGTCATTGTGCCACTGTCTGACCTCAAAGCTTCTGTGGCTGGCCGCCCGTCACCCTCCACACTCTGTCACGGTTTGCCACCTGAACCCTCAGCTTGTTTTTTTCCAGCTGTCGCTCACATGATTTTTATCAGGCTACATTCCCCAATCAGTTTTTTGGTCAGTTTTGCCCTCTTAAGTGCTCAGGAAATTTTATAGTGAAGCGATTCTAAGAGCGGCGGCAGTCATCTGCGTATCATACTAAAACACAAAATTGATGAAGACCAAACCAACTCCCTCCCATATTTAAGCATTGGCACAAAGTTCTACAGCACCCTTACCCCTGTGCAGCCTGGGAAAAAGCTTTTTTTTAACGTGATTCGTGCCGAAGTAATTCAGAATGAAGGTATTTTTTGCCGAGAAATAGGGCAAAGTGAACGAAACGAATTTCGGGAAATTCGCCCATCTCTAGTGGAGACTCATCTCATTTTACTATGGGGCCCTATGGATTCTACTGTAGTTACGCCTCTGCCACTGGTCCATGAGGTCCATTTTTCATGTGATGCTGCAGCTAATCACTGGCATCAGTCATTTTTTTTGCACATAAAGAACATAAATGGCTGCAGTGTCATGTGACTGATGGATATGAACTCACAAGGTACATCAATTTATATCATAACTGGTACACAAGGATATTAAACAATTTCTTCATCAATACTAATATAAACAAATTGTATGTACATAAAATTATGAATCATTCATATAAAAAAAAAACCTTAGAGAAAGTTACAGTAAACATTGGGGTTATTCCTAACAGGAGCTTTTTATCTTTTTCCTTTCATTAGTTTTTAAATCTTTGCAGTGTACTGAACTCTGTCTCTGTGCCAGCTTATTTTTTCTGATGTGATTGATAGTATAAAAAACAAAAATGACCTTGATATATTCATATTCTATGGAGGCCATTCATTACATAGAGTAGAAGAGAAAAACATTCAGTTACTATGGGAACGAAATTTTTAAATAGTTTAAAACTGTAAAATCTAGAAAAATAAGAAACAATGCATATGCCTTATGCATAACTATTTCCAGCTAAGACCAATCTCTACACGATCAGTCAAATCTCATTTAAATTGGTTCTATGGTTAAATAAAAATGAAGCACATATATTTGATATGTTCAAGGTGTTGTAGGGCACTAAAATGGAGTAACTATATCAGAAAATGTAGACAATCATTAGCCAGCACATCCAAACACAACTGACACTGGGACAAACTGTTGTGGCTGTTATGCAAAAAGCAAAGTCTCCAACACAAAAAGTATAGCAGCAACCAATTGGCTCTAAAAACCATACAAACAGTTTATGAAACATTTAAACTGCATTACTGTTCTATTCTCTATGTGCATAAAATAGAGGTTTTTAATGAACACTTTGATCAAATTGTCAATGCCCACCTACCACATCAAAGAAACCTCATCAAGTTCTGCCTATCCCGGGGCCAAAACCAAGCCTTCAGGCCGGGTAACAGGCTCCTTTCACACTGATTATGAGCACCTTAAGGAGGTACTTAGCAGAGGAAAGGCAAGTCTAGGAATATGGACGCACCTAATGAGGTTACTTTGATGCAGTAGGCACGCATACACAATTTGATCAAAGTGTGCACTAAAAACCTTTATTTTTTACATGTAGAAAATATAGCAGTCATGCAGCTTAAATGTTCCATAAGTTCGAAGTTTGTGTAGGTTTTAGTGCTAGCTACCTGCTGCTGTATTTTGTATATTGAAGTATTAGAAAATATGGCATGCAGTTCATATATCAAACATACTGCTCTATTTTGTAACTTCAGATCATGTCATACCCAACAGTTTTAAAGAAGGACGTGACCTAGGAACTATGATATGCTATATACAGTATGTATGGACATACTGTACCTGATGTATGACAGCCTTTACAAGCTAAATAAAGGTGATCACACAACACAACAAATACCTGTTTATCCGCCAGTTATGGACAGTCCAATGATAACTTTATAAATGCGCTTCAGAATTAATAGCTTTGGTATTAAATCATAAGTAATGTCTAAGTTACATTGGGGGGGGCTCTGTCGGGATGGCTGAGTATGGGGAGGTATAGCAGGGGGTTTTGTTGGCCTAGGGGCGGAGCTGTAGTGGGGGGTCCCAGATGCTCCAGTTGTATGGGGGCCCCAAAATTTCTGATGGCGGCCCTGCCTTTACCAATATGTCTCAACCTGGTGAGAAAACTCCCTCGAGAAGAGAAATGGATTACATTTTTTACATACCACTCTTCGAAAGATATAATTTATTATATGGGTTCATGTCAATCTTTATACTGTTTGCATACAGTGTTTTACATTTGTCATGACTGTGCGTAATACTCTCACCTGAACTGTCAATGAAAGATCTATAAGGCTTTTTTTAGTCCTTTTTATAGTCACGGTGGCACTCAGTAAGCAGATTCTTTCATTTTCTTCTGTTACATTCTGCACGCACAAAAAAAAAAAACTTTAATAGTCGAAAACAGTTGAAGCAGGGATCATATTTTATAATTCCTTCATTTTCTCGCTGCTTATAGTTGAAGGAGCTGTTCACTTTTAATTGATGTAATTATGTATATAACGATTCTGCTCCTATACCTCTATATATCAATGCAATTCCCCATCTAAATAAATTGGCGTAGCCTATATTCCATAGTCCATAGTAATATCTTCTATGGGGCAACTATATGGGCTAAGCAGTCATGTGACCCACCACACATGTCATGTGACCTCCTGGCATTTAGCCAGACACTGATAGACATGATAAGATGCTGCTATAGCAAGCAATACTGGAGCAGTTCTGTTCCTCAATAAATTACTGTTACCTGGATATTAGGAAACACATGACATGTGTTTGGTGGTCACATTACTGAATAGGTCATAGATGTAGTCAATGTTAACCATTACTATGTGCAGGAATGGGGACATTTTTTATCTAGATAGGTACCTACTATATTGGTATAGCAATGGTTAAGTAAGTCTGGTTATGCCCACCATTCATATGATAACTATGTCATTAATTAGAATCACAACAGTACATGGCCACTGGTCTATGTGGAATTACTCTTCTATTTGTTTTCATCAATCAGTGTAGCACTCTATGATAATCTTTAGGTTGAATGTTCCAGATTACAAATTAAACTCCAAAGACTACTGTTGAAGTATACATACCTTTAGTAAGCAGTATTAAAGAGCTGCAATGAACATTAGCAATTGCATAAGCCCAAGGCTTTGGCTCTTCAATGGTTCGAATCATAGTGAATGTCTTGAGGTTAAATATAAGGAAACATACTGTTGATGATAAGACATGTACATGTACGTTTAATACACAGTTAAGTAAAACTCAAGCAGTAAATTTACGGATTTTGGCTTCCGTGTTTCTGCTCTTTATTGTACTCTACTCAGATCTGATCTGACATGTAGCTCAATTTATGTTATACTCCAACCATTCTTTCTAGTATTAAAGATTTATTATGAGATAATTATTCCACACGACCGGAGCCTATGCGATCTTGTAAGAGGAGGAGGTGCCAACTCATCACTTTAATTATTAACACATCTAAATTATACATGGTGTGACTGGTTGGGCTTTGTGTCTTACCTTGTTTTAATTAGTAATAGAACTTGTGTTACTGTCATTTGGTACTTGTTTTGGATATGAGTTGGCAACCCTGTATACAGACATTTTGGGACAGATGCAAAATAATTAGAATGTTTTTCTGGCAGCTAAAAGTGCACCCAAACTGAAAGTTTATGTGAGATGTTGATAAAGATTCAATAGAAATGTCTACACTTCTTCCATATGTATATATATACATATGTGTGTCCAGGACTCAATGTGACTGCTGATTTTTCACTGACAGAAGAAGAGATAGCTACCTTCAAATGGCTGCTTACTGGTTGAAGAAATGAAGGCTTATGGGGGAGATATGTTTGTTGCACTCTATAAGTATGATAGCTGCAATATAAATATATATATAAATATATATATATGTATATATATATATATACACATATATATATATGAAGAAAAAAGTTTAAAAAAATAGGGTTTAGTGACATATGCTCTATGTATTTTGGTTAGAAGCATCGGACCTCCGAGCTTCTTCAATAAAGCCTTTTTTAAACATCGCTTACTTGCTGGAGTCTTCCAAACGCTTGGCGCCGACAAATCCTATTTTTTTAAACTTTTTTCTTCATTTCAACCCGACCCTAATGGAGTTCGGGTATTGAAGGATTTTGTGGCAGCCGTGTAAGGAAAAGAACCTCCTCCTTCCTGGGGACGCGATTCCAGGATACGCTATTCAGAGTGTTGTGCCTCTCCTGCTGCACAACTGAATAAGGTAAAGAATATATGCTATTTGTGGATTCAATACCTTAAACCAACCACTATTTGTGCGCCTGTCTTTTTTTTCTTTTTTCCTTTCTACATATATATATATATATATATATGAATATATGTATATATATATATATATATATATATATATATATACTCAAAGAAATAAGCCGCACTTTCTACAGAAAATCTTCAGCGGGGTGCCAGCAACGTATGGATTCCCGGCGAGGGAAGCCGATTTCTACTATACCATAGGAAAAAGTTGCAGCACTCAGGTCGTCAGGTGAACAAACGTGAAAAACGTGAATTTATTGCCACATATTCCAAAAACGACGTTTCGGCTCTCTCACAGAGCCATTTTCAAGTATCACACCATATAAAATGCAAGTGCATATATAGAAGACATTAATTAACAATCAATGTAAAAATCATTAAGTGATTACAATATATAATACATTATACATACATATACAAAAACAACATGTTCGTGATCATAAAAATCCAAAGTGAGTAAGAGACAATATTGACATATGGCAACATTGTCAATAAGATTAACGTGTTAAAATTACATGAAACAATAAATAAGAGGGCGGGATCCAATATCGCTCACCTGTAATCTCAATAATATACAGCTGTATGCTCAGTACGGCACTATAATCAAATACTCCACGAGGGCGACAATACTGCATTCCTGGCACAGCGTTCCTACAACACAACCGCGCATGACCGGAAACAACCGTTTTCAACGCAACCTAAACCACACATAATCTCTAAACCACGCGTCATCAAAACCGAACACGCATGTCCGGAAAAGCGCGTTGTCTGCGCAACAGCATAACAACTAACATCAACTACGCACATCAGAGGCACTATTACGTCTCCATGACAATGCTCGGGACTTTACTGATTATTGCATACATCTAATTCCTTACAAAATAAAACAACAATAATTACCAATTAACATTGATTTATTAGTGGTCATTAGATATAGACATATTTATTAGTATTTTTGTCACAATATATATGGTTATACATGTGGTTTTTGTATGGGTTAATTTTTTGATAATTTTTGATAATTTTTTGGTTATTATTTTTGGTTTCTATTTTTTGGTCACTGTATTTAATTATTTTAGTTATTTGTTTGTAGTTTAGTTTTTTAGAAACTATAGTAGTATTTTGGTTTGAATTAAAAATAGTGGTGGTTGTTAATTGGTAATTATTGTTGTTTTATTTTGTGAGGAATTAGATGTATGCAACAATCAGTAAAGTCCCGAGCGTTGTCATGGAGATGCAATAGTGCCTCTGACATGCGTAGTTGATGTTAGTTGTTATGCTGTTGCGCAGACAACGCGCTTTTCCGGACATGCGCGTTCGGGTTTGATGACGCGTGGTTTAGAGATTATGTGTGGTTTAGGTTGCATTGACAACGGTTGTTTCCGGTCATGCGCGGTTGTGTTGTAGGAACGCTGTGCCGGGTATGCAGTATTGTCGCCCTCGTGGAGTATTTGATTATAGTGCCGTACTGAGCATACAGCTGTACATTATTGAGATTACAGGTGAGCGATATTGGATCCCGCCCTCTTATTTATTGTTTCATGTAATTTTAACACGTTAATCTTATTGACAATGTTGCCATATGTCAATATTGTCTCTTACTCACTTTGGATTTTTATGATCACGAACATGTTGTTTTTGTATATGTATGTATAATGTATTATATATTGTAATCACTTAATGATTTTTACATTGATTGTTAATTAATGTCTTCTATATATGCACGTCGTTTTTTGGAATATGTGGCAATAAATTCACGTTTTTCACGTTTGTTCTATTTACGACAACCTTGATCTGCAACTTTTTTCCTATGGTTAATATATATATATATATATATTTAAATATATATATATATATATATAATTATATAATATATTATAATGATATTATATATTTTATATAAAATTATATTATATATTTTATATATATATTTTTTTGAAATATATATAAAATTTATAGAATAATATTATATTTATAATTAATATATATTTTTATAAATATATATAAATATTTTTAAAATATATATATATATATATTGCAATGGGCCTTGAATCCTGCACACACATACCGTAAGTTGTTGGCTTGGGTCTTGGGCCAAAGTTTTTAAATTATTATGTGAAAGATGATGTACTACAGATGTACTTCTTCAATACTTTTCAATGGTTTATGAGATAAGATACCTTATTGCAGTAACTTATTCATGGCAAAAATGTTGCTACATTCATATATACTGTTTAAACATTTGTGAAACAGGCATGGGTGGATACTGTGGAATAGGAAATGTTTCTTTTGTTTCTATGCTGGCATTCTTGTTCACTTCGTAATGGGGTTGTCCAGTTTATTTTTTTCGGAAGTAAACAGCTTCAAATGGTTAAATTGGGCAATAGCACATGATTGCTGCAGCTGCTGCATTGTTGATGTTCCATTCGGAAAAAGTCTGGAAGAACACAGGAGACTAGTGGAGAGTGAGATAAGGGGCATTGCTGGTTCTGAAGTCAGAGGAAAAGGGATTATTAGTTATTTAATAATCTAAGACCCAGAGCCCTAAAATAATTTAAAAAAACTTAGCGGACAACCCCTTTTATTGTACATTCATAGTATTTTTTTAACACAACCACTAAAAGACAAGAATGGTGGCCACTCATAGTTTAGTATGTTTTTAACAGTAAATATATACAGATGTTGAATGTAGATGTACTCTCACCTCATTAACACAAGTCTGGGTGCATTGCTGAATTTTTTATGGATGCAGCAGCTGTACCCCATTTAGCATCGTCTTCATGGCTGAAGTCCGTTGCAATAGACTCCAGTTTGGACC
This sequence comes from Phyllomedusa bahiana, assembly GCA_025379985.1. Taxonomy (NCBI): domain Eukaryota; kingdom Metazoa; phylum Chordata; class Amphibia; order Anura; family Hylidae; genus Phyllomedusa; species Phyllomedusa bahiana. The sequence goes on from JAODAL010043807.1 coordinate 20,390, forward strand.
TCATGTATTATAGGAGTAGAAACCAGAACTTTCCCATTCCAGTTGTAGTCAGTAGTTTCACTACTTAATCAGTAGTTGTAAGTTTTTGAGAACTACTGACTAAGCAGTGACAGCACTGACGACAACTGAAATAGGAGTGTGTGGGACAAAAATATAGAACAAAAGGTTCAAATTGGATTGTACTTTTCGGCAAAAGGGTGGCTGACTGGTTTGTACAGTTGCTTCCCAGCACCCAAGTCCTGTGTTCAAATTTGACGAACGACACCATCTGCATGACTTGCTGCAGCAACCGTACATTCCAAAATCTTTGTGAATTTATTTGAAAACTTGCTAGTATGTCTAAGAAAGGAATATTAGATTGTGAACTCCACTGGAAACAGAGACAGATGACAAACTCTGCACCCTCTGCACTATATGTATCACATTGCTGCAAGTCTATAAAACATAACTTTTAATTAATCAAGATAAAAACAGCTGAATATACATGAATATAAGGCTCCAAAATAATTATGAACAAATCGTAGGTGACCAAAGGTGATATCATAGGTAATCGCAACCTTCTCAGATACACTGACAACCAAACGAGCAACAATGTTTTGAACTCCATATCTCACTATCCTCTACAGTTTTGACCATAAGGCTAGCATCATTTTTATAGACAATCATTTTGGAAACTATTTAGCATATGCTTAGTTATGCAGATTCTTGTTTTAAAACTGCATAGTTACATAGTTTGTAAAGCAGATAAAAGACAGACATCCATCCAGTTCAGTGTATTTTGTTACTGTGTTAATCCAGAGGAAGGGAAAAACAACAATGAGGTAGAAGTCAATTGTCTTCACTTTACGGAAAAAATTCCTTCCCAACTCCAATCTGGCAATCAGAACAAATCCCAGGATCAATGACCCTTCTCCAGAATCCTAGTCACTATAACTTGTTATATTATAGCCCTCTATAAATGTATCCAGACTCTTTTTGAACTTTATTAGTGAATTCACCATGACAAGTTCCTCTGGCAGAGAGTTCCACAGTCTCACTGCTCTAACAGTAAAGAATCCCTTTCTGTGTTTATGTAGAAACTTTCATTTCTCAAGATGTAGAGGATGCCCTCTTGTTCTACATACAGTCCTGGGTATAAATAAAACTTGAGAGAGATCTCTATATTGACCTTTAATATTGTTATACATATTTATTATGTCCCCCCAAAGCCGTCTTTTCCCTAAACTAAATAACCCTAATCTTGCTAATCTTTCTGGGTATTGCAGTCCACCCAGCTCTTTTATTATTTTTGTTACCCGCCTTTGAACCTGTACAAGGTCTTTCCTGTGCACTGGTGCCCAAAACTGTACACAATATTCCATGTGTGGTCTGACACGTGACTTGTATAATGGGAGAATGATGTTCTCATAGTTTGCCTCTATACCCCCTTTTAATATGCCCCGTGATCCTATTTACCTTGCAACTGCTGCCTGACACTGACTGCTATAATTAAGTTTACTGTCAACTAGGAATCCCAAGTCCTTCTCCATGTCACTTTTACCCAGCAATTTTCCATTTAATAAGTCATCATGGAATGGATTTTTCCTTCTCATGTGCAAAACCTTGCAGTTATGAGAGCCACAGGTTTCAGTTTCCCAATTTATGTCAAGTTAGTCATCCATAATAACAACCTCATTATTATTAGCTGCCTCATCTATTTGCCTGAGGAGTACATCTTCCATGGGTTCTGTTATATCTGGTCACCTATAGCAGACCCCTAATAGAATTTTATTATTATTACCCCCTGCCTTTAATGACTCTTCCTTTCCTGTTTCTATATCTAGTGTTGGCTTCAGACAGGATTTTATATAAAGACATACAACTCCCTTCTTCCGATGATTTTTATGATCTCTTCTAAATAAACTGTAACCCTGTTGCATGGTTACTGTGTTGTGCCTAAATATCTAAATTTTAATTTTTATTATTTTGATAGTAGTTTGTAAATCCACCTTTGACTTTTAACACTGTCTGAATCCTTCTGGAAGTGCTCTTGATCAAATTCAAGCATGTCTCACCCAACAGCTGATCCCAGATCTGTTCTACACATTCCCAATGTTGGTGCATACTGGTTGACTCACTTGAGTATAAATATAGCTTTTTCTTCAATTATGCCCCCAAGTGTTCAATTGGGTTGAGGTCTGGGGACTGTGGTGACTAAATCTAACAATGCTACTTCATTGTCATTGAAACATTTATTCGCCTTTCTTGACATATACTTTGGGTTGTTGTCCTGTTGGAACACTATGTCGTCCTTTTCATACCCATAGTACTCAAGCGTACAAAGTATCTCATCTTGTAGGATACTCACATGTAGCTCAGTATTGAGATCACCATCAATGCTGGTCAAGTATTGAACGCCTTTTGGCTAAGAAACAACTCCATATCATTTGGCTTCCTCCACAGAACTTTTGACACTTCCTTCAAGTTCTTGATCTGTTAGCCCCTTTTTCCTTTAATTCTTTCAGACCCATTTGCCCCATCAGAGCCCAGTCTATTGACCTTCATCTCATTGCTCCAAATCGCCCGTTCTCAATCTTCTACTGTCCACTTTTCATATTTTTTGCAAACTCGAGCCGACACACCTTATTTTGGGCCACCATTCCAGACTTGTGTAATGCGGGTTGCATAGTGCTTGCATTGATGTCTGTGATCTCACTACTACAAGGCATACGAGCCACCTCCACTGCTGTGTTTGTCATGCCAGAACTGATAGAGCTTGTGATTAATTGACTTGTTAACTCTGATATTTTGTCTGGACGTCCACCTCTTGGCTTTTGAATGGATGGTCGGACTTCATTTTGGATTCTTTCAGCTTTCATGGCACTTACATGATGCATTGGGTAATTCTGTTTCTCTTTTCTAGGGAAATTTTCATCATAGCTACTCCTCAATTCAAACCAATGACTTTTCACTTGGGAATCAACCTAATAATACACTGAGCTATTACGGAATTTGAGAACAGGTTATAATTTGTATTATACAAGAAGAAAAAGATTGTTCCACTATCAGGAGCAAAACAGTAACAATGCTGTTGCATGACAAGAATCTGCATAACTAAGCATATGCTCAATAGTTGCAAGTCAAATTTATGTATGATACAGCCAAGATGATTGTCTATACAGTGATGGTAGTTTCACTTTCAAAGCTGTAGTGGATGGTGAGATATGGAGCCTGAAAGTCAAAAGTTCCAAAAATTGTTACCCTTTTGCTTGTCACTGTATCTATGATATGTCTTTGGTCATCTATGACATTTGCTTTTTTAAATGTTATATTTTGGATCATTTTGTTGATGTATATTATGTTGTTTTTATCTTGGTTTATTAAAAGTTATTTTTATAGACTTGTGGTACTGTGATAAAAATGATTCATTACATGGTCTTTTGCTATTTATTATCTGATTACTTTCTGTCATATATGCTATATAAACAGCTAAAGAAAAGAAATAAACTGCTAGTGCTCCATTTACTAATTTTATACATTTAATCATAGGATGAGTTCACATGGCATTATCCCATCCATCGTGGTATGTATCAGGGGTACCTTGACAAAAGCATCGAGGCCCCATAGATAGTTAGAACACAGAGGCCCCAAAAGAGTAAAATTAGTCATATTAATATTATATTTGATCTGTTTGCCAAACATACAATTGAAACCAGAAGTTTACATACACTATATAAAAAGACACATATGCATGTTTTTCTCACGATCTGACATGAAATCAGAATAATTCTTACCCGTTTTAGGTCAATGAGGATTACCAAAATTATTTACTTTTGCCAAATGCCAGAATAATGAGAGAGAATTTTTTAAGACATTTTTACACTGGTATTAAAAAACTTGGGACCACCCATATGATGATGTCATGTCTTTGGAAGCTTCTGATTTATTCTGATGATTTAGGTTTATTGGCAACATTTGAGTTACTGTGGATGTATTTTAAATTACACCAGAAACACACTGCTTCTGTGTGTAACATCATGGGAATGTGTAAAAAAAAAAAAACAGCCAAGATATCAGTAAGTGAATTGTGGACTTGCATAAGTCTGGATTATCCCTGGGTGCATTTTCCAGATACCTGAAGGTGCCTTGTTCATCTGTACAAACAATTATATACAAGTTCAAACAAGATTGGAATGTCCAGCCATCACACCGCTCAGGAAGGGAATGGGTTCTGTGTCTCAGAGATGAACGTGGTTTGGTCCGACATGTGCATATAAACCCAAAAACAAAAGCAAAAGACCTTATGAAGATGCTGGTGGAAGCTAAGATTGTGTCACTATTCACAGTGAAACGAGTACTGCATCAACATGGGCTGAAAGGCCACTCTGCCAGGAAGAAGCCATTACTCCTAAACAAACATATAAAAGCCAGATTAATGCCTGCAAATACACATAGGAACAAAGACCAACATTTTTGGAGACATAACCTGTGGTCTGAAAAAAAATTGAACTGTTTGGCCATGATGACCATCGTAACATTTAGATAAAAAATAGAGTAGCTTGGAAGCCTAAGGCAATGTTCACACGGCTTAAAATGGGCCGTATTTGGTCCGTAATTACGCGGCGAAGTGCGCAAATTACGGGCTGAAAACAGCCCATTCATTACGGTAATCCACAGTTCTCATAGAGAACTATGGATTACGTCTCCTCTCCCTGCTCGGCGAATCCGCCGGGCGGGGAGATAATTGACATGTGAATTACCAGCGGCGTATACGCGCCGCTGGTAATGCAAGTCAATGGGCCGGCGAGGTGTCGGCCCCCCGCTCACTCCCCCGCTCCCATCCCCGTCCACACGGCGTAATTGCGGGGCGTAATTACGTCCCGCAGTTAAGCCGTGTGAACATAGCCTAAGAACACCATCCCAACTGTGAAAGACGGGGGTGGTAGCACTTCACAAAATAGATGGCATCATGAGGAAAGAAGGTTATGTGGCAATACTGAAGCAATGTCTCAAGATATCAACCAGGAAGTTAAAGCTTGGGCGGAAATGGGGCTTCCAAATGGACAATAACCTGAACCCTACTGCCAAACTGGTTACAAAGTTTTGGAGTGGTCATCACAAAGCCCTGATCTCAATCCTATTGAAAATTTATGGGTAAAGCTTAAAAGGCAGGTGCGAGCAAGACGACCTACAAACATGGCTCAGTTACACCAGTTCTGTCAGGAGGAATGGGCTGAAATTCCTACCAACTATTGTGAGAAGCTTGTAGAAGGATATCCAAAATTTTTGACCCAAGGCATACAGTTTGAGGGCAATGCTACCAAATACTAATGAAATGTATGTAAACTTTTGACTTTGCAGAAAGTAATAAAAATGCCTTAAAAATTTTTTATCTTTCTCATTATTCTGGCATTTGGCAAATATAAATAATTTTGGTAATCCTCATTGACCTATAACGGGTAAGGTTTATTCTGATTTCATGTCAGATAGTGAGAAAAACATGCATATGTTTTTTTTTATATAGTGTACGTAAACTTCTGGTTTCAACTGTACATGGTGGTCTTCCACACTTTTTCATCTTGAACATTAAGCATACACCACCAGGAAATAAAACAAATGTAGGCCGAAAAGGCCCATATTTGCCATATCGACCTCTATGGAGTCACAGCAGCTATGTTGCAGAATATACCAGGATGCCTTTATTCACAGTGCAGAAGGTGATATCGATTACCTTTTATTAGAGAAGCTAAAACAGATCGAACAGAGGGAACAAGGAAGAAGGACAAACAAACTCTATCCTTCTGGATAATCCTTAAAGAGTGGAGAAGATGATACATATTGCCTTAAAGGGAATGTGTCATCAAAAAATGAGTAATTGTTTAAGTCTCATTTTTATGTTAAACACATTTTTTAGGAATTTTTGGTTGTTTTTTTAATTTTTCAGATCACTTTCAATATTTTTTAATAATTCTTAGGTCTTGCAGTTTTCACTTTGGCCACTAGGACTTGTTTGCAGTGCTTTAACAGCAGTCAGAGAAATGCTTTACAGTAGCTTCATGCACATAGGAGACTTAAGACTGAGTCAGTCCCATTCACTTCTGTAGGAGAGTTTTCTAGTCATGCTCTGCGACCTGGAAAGAAATCAGTCTGCAGGGAGGTGAAAAGGTGAACTGGGACTCCCCCCTCCTATGACTGGTGGCTCTTATGTTATCTATTCACACTGTTGTCTCCTTCAGTTCGACCCTCTTTGTGCTGATAATGAGCAGACAACTGAGAATCTTTCTGTACAGAGCAGGAAGTGTCAGACAATTATTAGGCTTAGTGGCCAAAGTGAAAACTGCAGGAGTTAAAAATTATTAAAAAATATTGAAAGTGATATGGAAAATTAAAAAAAAAAAAAAACCAAAAATTCTTAAAAAATGTGTTGAACATAAAAATGTGAGTGAAACAATAAGTCATTTTTGATGACACATTCCCTTTAAATAGATGTACATTTACACAGAGTCCAGGACAGCAACAACTGTAAATACAATTCCATGCTTTGCAGTTTTTCTTTATCTACAATCTACCACCCAGGCTCTATCTTTCAGCAGACTGATGATACATGATGTTTACACCAACTGTAACCTAAATCTAGGAATAGAAAAACAATGCATATGCTGCTGCTTTGCTCTAACCTCTCAAACATCACAATCTGCCCCACATATTGATAATACAATAAGTCATTAGATTAGTGATAGCACATAGATGGAACTAGCTCATGCTGGTTATAAATTCTCCTGCTGGTTTGTGTTTGCTCAGGGTGAAATCTAGAATGGAAAGTAAGTTTAAATAGAACAGTAAAGGAACAAATGTATGTTGTTATAGGATTCATCAGTCACCGATCGTGTGCACCGCAGGTTGAATGCAACAGCTGTTGTGCAAAGCTTGGACAATGACAGGAATTACGTTCCAGATGAATGAGTGAAGGATGAATACATACCTTTCTGTTTGATTAACAAGTGCCCCTGGGTGGGGAATTTAAGGGTTTATCTGGATTATGTTGTCTTTGCACGTCATATATGAAGAAAGGAAAAAAGAAGACAGCTTGCTTTTTTACAGTACAAGAAAGTAGAATAATAAATATTTATTTACTTTTTCAAAGAGTCCTTTTATGCAAATACAGTACATTCCCTACTCGTATTTTTAAGTGTATGTCCTAATGTAGAGGAAATTTTGCACTATGGTTTTTGGGGAAAATCTTCTATATCTATTATGGATTTGATGATGGATTTCCAAGGCTGAGATCATTAATGGAACAGAGCAAATTTTAAAATATCTGAATCCCTATTGAAAATATGTATAAATTCTGTCATATCTGAACATGACCAAGGGTAAAAATGTATAGGGACTAACCTGCAGTTATTAACTTCCTTTAATTGCAGTGATTTCAATGTGAGGCAAAGTGGGAGAAAAATGGCTAAAGTAACCTAAATATCTTATCTTAAAAGGGTATTATACATACAGTAGTCATAGAGAGAACTTGTCATTAATAAAGTATTGTGATTGCAGCAGCCTCTGCATGGATTCTAGCAGTTAAAAGGAGTATAAAGGTGGTGAAAGAATGTAGGGTGACTAGGTTGCAGCTTCACTCTATAAACAAAAAGGATCAAAAATTGTCTCAACAGAAAATATCCCGGAATTCATAGACCATTGAAAAAGATATTTTACTAAAACAAAACTCAGCATGGGTATCTGAAGAAGCTCTGTAAAACTGGAGTAACTGTATGATCAGATGATCTGTGAATTCTTATGGCTGTTTGGTGAGTCAAAAAAAGTATATTATTTTAATTAACCTTATTAAAAGTTATGTTTTAGTAAAATATCTTTTTCCATGGTCTATGAATTCTAGGATATTTTCTGTTGAGACAATTTTTGTTCATTTTTTGTTTATTTGTCTGTTCCTTTGTTCTATGGCTGGATTCCTTTCTTCTACCATAAACACCGACTGTTGGATATTGGAGGCAAAAGTTTTTTCTGAGAAAAATTTGAATCATCAGATATATACCACTTCTATAAAATTGGCCTTTAGAAACTTGTTACATATCTATAAAGACTTCACCACCTTCTGGTGGGAGATCCAGTCTCTGGAGCATTATATTCAGCAGAAAATAGTCCCTAGAGGTCTGAGGATAACACTGACCCCTGCGGAGAGAGACTGAGCTCTGAAACTTTCATCAGTAAATGGGAGAATGAGGCTACAGATCACTCATTGCGATTTATGCGAATTTTGGTTGAGGAATAGAATTTGTTCTTGGAGTCTCTGAGGATTAAACTTAAAGAACAAATTGATCTTACTTTACAATTTAAACAGGATCCAGAGTTTGCTCCAAGAGAAATTGAGGTACAAAATAAGATTCTTAGACATCAAAACTTTATAAAAGAGAGGAAACATCATCTTTTTCTTAGAGACTTGGCGGACCTTAGCGAGGGGAAGGCATACACCCTAATTAATTCAAAGTCGTCTGCAAGGAGACCTGAGGGGGACACAGATATTTCCTCTTCAGAGGCCGAATTTTTAGACATGAAAATAGAGCCTCAAATAGGGGTGGTAAGAGTAGAATAGGACTATGGAGAGGAAGAGGAGGAAAAGGGAGAAGACATGGTTCTGGAATGAACACAGCAGGCAGGAAGGACAACAGTGTAGGAAGGGGTTAATTGACAACATTACCCCCTACTTCCGGCATAGGCATCCCCTCCTCTTCTGCCTCTATGTTGTCTATGTTCTCCTCTTCTGCTTCTTTTTTGGACAAACAACAGGCCCATTTTCAATATCTATTGAGGAATAAGTCAATAAATCCAATCTAGGTGATCTACAAATTATTAACCTTTCTTCTTACCAACTGACAAAGGCTGACTCTTTGGTCCTGAATAAAGGGCTATCCTTTGTACCTACGAATCAATATAATCTCTTTGAGTGGGTCAAGGATATCAATTTATTTGTATGGAAAATTAAATGGGCCAAATTTTTTCAAGAAAAATTTGTACAAGAGTGTGGACTCCTGGGAATTGAATTTGAGGACTTAGAGGGTGTATGTGTCCTGGAGGACTTTGTCTCTGTTGATACTCGAGAAAGAGGTGATGACCCTTTTACAGATCTCCAGCCTGAAAGCACTAGACCTCCCCCTTTACAGCCATATAATTGCATTGATGCCTTTCTTTATGTGGTTACACAAGAGATTTGTTCTATTGATGTGAGTAATATAGATGATGCAAATTTGAGATCTGAGGAGATTAGAGCTTTAAGAAATGTGGAATGTAACAGAAAGGTGGTGATTAAGCAAGCTGATAAGGGGGGAATGTAGTAATCATGAACACAGAAGATTACTGTAAGATGTGCCTAAACATTCTAGGGGATCGTGACTGTTACTGTATCCTTAGGATGGAACCCGCCATTAAGCTTAGGGATGACCTTAGGAGAATTTTGGATGATGCTCTAAATGATTGTGTGATTAATAAAAAAAGAATATGATTTCTTGTTACCGACCTTTCTATGAAGACATACCTTTTAAGGGCTTCTGAAGGTCCACAAGGGGCTATCTCCTCTCAAAGGACGACCAATTGTCTCAGTGGTTGACAGCTTAACCCAAAACTAGGCATCTATCTGGACCATGCGTTGCGTGACTTTGTCACGGCATTACCATCATACGTAAGAGACACTTCAGACCTATTATCTAAAATTGATGGTATTGTAATAGATGATGAGTCATTCTTGGCAAGTGTGGATGTTGAGGCACTCTATTCCTCAATTCCACATGACAAGGGCTTTAATGCAGTGAAATATTTTTTTGAATCCAGAGGCTCCCATTTTACACATCACAATGAATTTGTCTTTTGTCGCTACAACAATGTCTTCCTGTTTGATGGGAAGATATACCACCAGCGCAGGGGCACAGCAATTGGGAGCCCTTATGCTCCCACATACGCTAATGTGTTCCTGGGCTGGTGGGAGAAGACAATAGTCTTTTCAGAAGAGTTGGAACATCTACATAATCACATTCAACTATGGGCATGTTACATTGATGATGTTTTTATTCTTTGGCAAGGTAATGAGGTTTCCTATTTTTTAAAATACTCAATATAAATACAATAGGCCTCAGATTCACATATAAGACCAATAAATACACCTTACCTTTTTTGGACTCTGGAGAGGGGTCATTGATCCAGGGATTTTTCCGATTGCCAGATTAGATTCGGTAATGAATTTTTCCCTAAAATGAGTACAATTGCATTCTACCTCATTGGGGTTTTTTGCCTTCCTCTGGATCAACACCTTAGCACAACAGGCTGAACTGGATGGACATCTCGTCTTTTTTCGACCTTACAAACTATGAAACTATAAAACTATAATTGCTAAAAAGGAGGACAGTACATTGGAGACTAAGACATTTAGGAAAAGACGGTGACAAATGGCTTGTTGAGATGGGAAAGTTGCCACCCCGACCTCTTGTCAGATGCATCCCTCGGGGACAATTCCTTTGGATTAGAAGGAATTGTTCAGAGAAGAATACATTCAAGAAACAGGCATTCAAACTTCAGGAAAGGTTCCTGATGAAGGTTTATTCTAAAAAAAAAACTCTACAGTAAGCTTATTGACTTGCTAGCAGTAGGGATCGGTCGGAATTGTTAAGACCTGAAACTGAACCTAGAAGTGAAGGGAGAATGGACTTATGGATTATTGTGTGTTTTGAATGTATATCACAACAAATACAAGGAATTAACAGTATATTCTTTTACAAGATCATATCTTAAAAAAATCTGTTACCAGATAGACCATTGATTACCAATCGTAAGGGTTGCAGTCTAAAGGATAAACTTGTACAGAGTCACTTTCTCGGACACCCCGGGGTGATTTTTTGGCTAAATGAGGGCCCCAGGGTTTTTTTTAGTGTGGCCCTGTAAACTTCCTAAAATATGACTCAATGCAAAAGTTTACAAGCTGACAAAGGGATCAAAAATTTCCCAATAAACATTTTTTCACCTTTCCCACTGGGGTAATCTATTGCGATTGTCCCTGTCCCTTGAACTATGTGGAAAAAACACATTGCGAATTGCGTAGACGTATTGGTGATCATATGGGAGACATTAGAAGATCTGTAGACACTCCCATTTCACAACATATGAGGGAAAACATCCTGGTGAGGAAGATTCGTTACGGTTTATAGGTATTGATATGGTAACTCATTACGGGGAGGAAATTGGGATAGACTAATACTGCAGAGGGAATGTCAAAGATATCAACGAATCAATTCAACCCTATGGGGTTAATAAATGTTTTCGTGCACATGTTTTTTTAAAAGGACGCCAGGTTTTGGTAAGTTATGCCGCTTGACGACTCTGTTTTGATTTTCTGGACCACGCTGATACAATATAAAGGGAAGAAAAAAGGGGATGTAACTAAGTATTAATCCCTTTCATTTAGAGAAAATTTTCACTCGCCCTTTAGGGATTTGGGAAGGGCTAGTTCTCTGGGGGCAGGTTTTTGGCAGGTTTATTTTGGTTTATACCTAGCTACCCACTGAAGAATTTTGCTACTGCCAAACGAAATGCGTCTGGGTAATTAGGGTAATTTTAATGTACAACAGGTTCAGTTATGTGGGACCATTCTTTTTAGAATGAAAACCGGGGAAAAGGGGTTTAGTTTGGGATAAATAATAGGTAAAATTTACCCTTTGGATATTAAAAAAATGTAGGCCTACTAACCCTTTGTTTTCAGCATGGATATCTGAAGAAGCTCTGTAAAACTGGAGGAACTGTACGATTAAAACTGGAATTCCCGGCTTTTTAAAGGTCCCAGCCCCTCAAAATCTTTAAAATGCCCAAAAATAATAAGAACTTTTTTTTAGTTTTTGCAGGGGTAAAGGTCTTCAGAAAAGACTGTCAACACAAAGGTTCTACACGTGCATTTAAGACACGGAAGTGTTTTTTTTTTCACGTAGATATGGTTTTAAATTTATATCAGTTTTTATTTTTTGTTATTTAAAAATTTTTTTTTGCAGATAAATATTTTTTTAGTATTTTTTTTTAAATTTTAAAATAGAATGGGCGAATTTTTCAAAAATTCGGTTCGGTCACTTTCGCCCGAATTTCCCGACAAAAAAAAATCTGTCCCAATTAAATTCGGGACGAAAACGCATTAAAAAAAGCTATTTTCCCGGCTCACAAGCCTGCAGGTTTGGGGAGAAAAGTTGTGCATGCTTAAAAGAGAGGGAGCTTGGTTTTTGGCTTCATCAAAGTTGTGTTTAGTATGACACGCACATACTGCCCCCCACTCTTAGAATCGTTCACTCAAAATTCCCCCGGGCACTTAAGAGGGAAAAAACGACCAAAAAACTCAAGCGGGAAGGAGCCTAAAAACATGGCAGCGAAAACGGAAAAAAAAAAAGCTGAAGCTCGGTGGCAACATATGACAATGTGGGGGTGACGGCGGAAACAAGGGAGCAGCATGAGGGCGACAGGGCCAAAAAAACATTTTGAGGTGGCAAAAACAGGGGTAGGCCCCCAGAGTGGCCCCCCAAAACAATAGGGGGTGGGAGAAAACCAAAAACCCCCAAAAAAGTGTGGGGGGGGGGGTGGAGGGCCCGGGGCAGCAGCGAGGTCAGACAGTGGCACAATGACATTCTGGAGGGGGAAAAAAAATAGAGGCCACGGTGGGGACATTGACAAGGTGGAGGTACGGGCCCGCACATAGGGCAGACAGTGGCACAATGACACGTGGTTGCAAAAAATGGGTTAGGCAGTGGCACAAAACATTTGGAGGTGGAAAAAAAGGAGGGGAGACATGGGACATGACACAGTTTGGGAGGTCAGTCAGAGCACAGAGGGCAGGCAGGGCACAAAGACTTTTGGAGGGGGGGAAAAAAAAGGAGTACCACGGGAGTGGCCAATGACAAGTGGGAGGCACGGCAGAGCAGCATGAGGGAGGGAGGGCACAAGACATTCTGGAGGGGGGCCAAAAAACAAAAGTAGGCCACAAGGGACAATGACCAGGTGGAGGTCACGGCAGCAGCGCAAAGGGAGCAGGGGGACAAGACACAGTTGGGGGGACGGCGCACACATGAGGGCAGGCGTGGACAATGACTTCTGGAGGGGCAAAAAAGTA